>QUWJ01001735.1:0-11921 GCA_003430845.1 Xanthoceras sorbifolium
AGCTTGATGATAAGACATTGGACCTGCTGTATACTCCAACTCACCTTCAGATTGCTGATATTCTTACTAAGGCTCTACCTCGAACAAACTTTGAAGAATTGAGTACCAAGCTTGGGATGATCAACATCTATCACCCAGCTTGAGGGAGAGTGTAGAATTCCTAAGTTTATACTCTCGGGATTCTATCATGATTTAGCTTGAATTTGTTTAGGATCCTTTGTATAGATAAATAGTTTAGGATCCTTTGTATAGATAAATTGTTAAAAGTAGAAAATTAGAATAGTGGCCATAATGTTAGCTCTCTAGCCTATATATATTGTTTGTAAATCTCATTTCCAACTACGAAATAAGAAAACAACATTTTCTCTCATATTTCTTCAAACTCATTTCTTCTTCCGCAAGCCTCGCTTCTTCCCCCGCAAGCCTCTTAGATCTTCTTACGGTCTCAACATAATGATATAAGACTCTAACAAAGATATAGTAAATTCAAATCTTAATTGCTGCCTGTCTCTCACTACATTACAAGAACAAGTGTACCTTCACCTATAGCCATACTTTTTTATTTTCAGATGTTGTACATGTATCCCAGAACATAAAAACAAACGTTTTAGGATTACCTGTTCAGATTCTCTTTCCCTCAAAGATGGGCCAGCATGGTTGTCCCTTCCAGCAGTGTTCAAGGATAACAAAGTACCCAGCAGACCATGAATAGCAGTTAGTATATCAACACAATTAAGTTTAAGACTCACATGCACCTTGATCAAGTCATCCATTGAATTAACCTGTCAAAGGGAAAGGAGAAAAGCAGCAAATATATGACTAAGAGATGATCAAAACTTTATGCAAATGACTCGAGCACTAATTAGCTTGATATTACTTAAAATTATGCAATCACCAATGAGGCATTATCGTACCAGGTCAGTAATCTTAGCAGAAGAGGACCAGTAGGGATGTTGACAAAGTTTATACAAAATCTCCTCACACACCTGAGAAAGAAAAATGGAAGCAATAGAACATTGAGCTGCAAACTCCAGGGTGTAAAACTTATGCAACTAATACTGTCAAAGATATACATACCTCTTGGTCGCACTCTTTCTCCAGGAGTTCAAACAGAATATCCCAGGTAACGACATGTAAAACTGAGGAAAAACTTGAAATTAGCAATATCATATCCAACTTCCACTTCACTGCTGAACAGGATATTCCAGGGGCAATTTCCCCACTGACAGTTAAAATATCCACATTTTTGGTATCCTCATTTATATCCAGCTCCACATCCAAAATCCTACTTTTATTGTTATTCAATGGGCAAGAAACTTGTGGTGTATCAGACACAGATAACTCAGACAGGATCAGCTCAGACTGAAGATTCCCTACACAATCAGAATATAATGCATACAGTTTCACCAGGGCCCTTAAAAGCTTCTCCATGGATTGAAGCACTGCGTCATAAAGTGCAGCATCCAAAACATCTTGCTCTCTCCATTTGACAAAAATAGGGGAGCAGACAAAGCTTTTGAAAGAAGATAGAGGAAAGCATTTTTCACTAAAATCGGAGTCAGAGCCCAAACAACCAAGAGATTGCAAATCGCGCTGGTTTTCCTGGACTATATTGACAGCATGATCCAGCAATTCTAACAAGTGCTGTCCCACTTTAGAGAGAAATGATGAGATGTCTTCCATTTTCCTGAAGAAAATAAAGCACATATGCATAAATAAAAAAGTACAAAATAAAATAAATAAGGACAAAATCATATGCTGACAACAGAGTGTTAGAATTTTAAGAGTGCCCAGTTTTACGACTTGCAACACATTCAAACACATGAATGATGCCATAATCACAATACATTGTAATAGTCAGAGTATAGGTACCACAATGGAGTTGGGCCATTTCATAAAAGTTTAAGCTTTGGATATAATAGTTACACAACTTGGTATCATGACCAAGTTAACTTAAAGGCTCTATTACAATCCTGACAAACCCTCATTCTATAAATTAAATTGTGTTTGTGCTTTAATTATTTAAATGCTTGTACTTGGTTCTCTTCTATGTGACAAGGCCGGTCTTACACGTGAAGAAATGTACTATAACGTCTGAAGAGGATGTTATAAGTCTAGATACTACAGCTGGGCCCTTTGTGCTAAGCTCACTAGTCCATTAAACTATATCTTCTGTCTGTTACATGAGAGATCGTCACAGTACAAACACATGTCTGCGACCGTAAACATCCAACTGACCAAGAGACTAAGAGTCCAATAGAGACTGACAGGATAAGAGCATCATTTGACACTTACTGCAAGAGCAAATTGACAAAGAACATATGAAATATTGCCAGAGCTGAAACCAGGTGGAAAAGTTATAAATTTATTCAATTAAGTAAACGGTCAATGAATACACGGATAAAACTAATTCAGCTGAAGCCAAAACCTCTCAAGTTAATAAAATAATCAAATTCACTAGAAATGCTACTACTTCAAACTGAATTTGACATAATCCAGAAGCAAATGTGTTAGAAGTTTAGGTGTTTATTGTTTTACTGTTTTACTTTAAGTGATTTTACTTTTATTTTATTTTTTTTATATAAATATCTTTAAGTTAGACTAGAGGTAGTGTTTGTATATTACCTAACTAGAATTCCTAACTATAGTTACTTTCTAATTAGAACTCCTTATAATCTAAGGATTCTAAACTCTGTAAATATTGTGTTGTTGAATACAAAGACTTCACTTTTTCCGCAAACACCTTTTGTATCATGGTATCAGAGCACTAGGTGCTATCTTCGACCTTCATCGATTTTTGGAGGGAATAATAATAATGGGTCTGAAAAAGATTTGCAGTTTATTCAAGCTGGATACAGACTCAATGGAAAAAATTATTTGAAGTGGTCGTAGGTTGTTCAAACTTTTCTCAAAGGGAAGGGCAAATTGAAGCATCTTACAGGTACTGGTCCACCAAAAGAAGACCCTCGGTTCGATGCTTGGGATGAGGAGGATTCTATGATCATGACTTGGTTGTGGAATTCGATGACTCTGAATGTGAATGATACATGTATGTTCTTGACTACTGCAAAAGAAATCTGGGAGTTTGTCCAGCAAACTTACTCTAAAGTGAAGGATGTTGCTCAGGTATATGAAATTCGAACAAAGGCAATGTCCACCGAGCAAGGTAATGGGTCTGTAACTGATTATGCAAACGCATTACAAAGTTTGTGGCAAGAATTGGATCACTATCGCTGTGTTCGAATATCGAATCCTGCAGACGCCATGGTTGTGAGAAAATTGCTGGAACAAGGACAAGGTGTATGATTTCTTGGCTGGCCTCAATATGGAGTATGATTAAGTCCGAATTAAGATTTTGGGAAGAGATGAAGTACCATCGTTAATACTATCATCTCAATGGCTCGGCAGACGAGAGTCGGAGGAGTGTAATGGTTCAATCATTACATGAGGAAGGATCGGCTCTTGCATCAACTGGTGGCCATGTTTTACATCAAATGAAGGTTGCTGCCAGTGACAATAACCGATCCAGCAGCACCAACAATTCAATCTTTGGTGTACCTATTGCAAGAAGTCGAGGCATACCAAAGATAGGTGCTGGAAGCTTCATGGAAAGCCATCTACTGCCAGGAAAGATTGGGGCCAGAAGGGACAGCAGCAACGAGCAAACTTAACCGGAGATGTGGACACTCGTGAGGAGGACAAAACTGATTCTGCAACATTGGAGAAAATTAAAAGTCTCCTAGGAACTCTGGAGAAATTACCACGCAATCCTGAGCCAGGTATATGCTCCCTAGTTCAATCAGGTAAGTTTTCTAACTGTGTTGGCTTTAATGTTACAGACAAGTGTGATTTGAGTGCCTGGGTTCTTGACTCAGGTGCTAGAGACCATATCACCCACTCACCTCACAATTTTATTTCTTATGAACCATGTCCTATCAACAAAAAGATAGCAGTAGCTGATGGATCTTTGATTACAGTGGCCGATGTAGGAGATATAAAACTTAGTCTCACTTTTTTTTACACAGTGTCTTACATGTACCAAAATTATCCACCAATTTAATTTCTATTCAGAAACTGACTAAGGACCTAAATTGTTCGATAACCTTTTGTTCTACTCACAATGACTTTCAGAATCAGCTTTCGGGGAGGAAGATTGGACTTGCTAAGGCTAAGAATGGGCTATACTTTCTTGACACACCTCAGAGTCCTAGTAAGAATCAAATTCCTCAAACCCATCTTTCTGACCACACAGCAAATAAGAGCCAAATCTGGTTGCATCCTTTGAGATATGGTCATCCTTCTTTTCAAAGTTTAAAAGTTATGTTTCCTTCTTTGTTTGTTGGTCTTGAAATTAGTTTCATTTCAATGTGATACATGTCAGCTTGCGAAACAAAAACGTGTATCTTTTTCAGTTAGTACTAAAAGAAGTCTTTTTTATTTTTCTCTTGTTCATAGTGGATATCTGGGGACCATCTCGGGTCTCTAACATTAGAGGAGCGAGAGGGTATGTTTCTTTTATAGATGATTTACTAGAGTTACTTGAATCTATTTGTTAAAACAAAAATCTGATTTAAACAAGGTTCTTCAAAATTTTGTTCTATGGTTCACACTCAATTTCAGACAAAGATCAAACGCTTTCGAACTGATAATGCAAAAGATTATTTTAATCAGGAATTAACAAATTTTTTTCAAAACGAGGGAATTATACATGAGTCTTCATGTGTTTATACTCCTCAACGGGAATGATTTGGCATAAAGAAAGAACGGGCATTTACTTTCCACAACAAGAGCTCTGCTTTTCCAAAACGAAGTTCCAAACTGCAATTGGGGTGAAGCCTTGTTAACTGCTACACATATCATTAACAGGCCTCCCTACAACAGTATTGGACTTCAAATCTCCAATCTCTGTATTTTCAAAGTTTTATCCTGATTTTAATACATCTCAGAATCTTATTCCTAGGATTTTTGGTTGTGTAGCTTTTTGTTCATAATCACAGTCCCACTAAAAGCACATTAGATCCAAGGTCTCTTAAATGTCTGTTTCTTGGGTACTCCTTTACCCAGAAAGGATACAAATATTATCATCCCGCTCTCAAAAGTTTTTATTTCAGCGGATGTTACATTTCATGAGTCTCAATCCTTTTTTGAGTCTTATCTTCAGGGGAAGAATTTAAGTGAAGCTAAGACTGAGATTGATAATGGTTTTTTTATTTTTTCAACTCTGGTGATTTTAATTCTAAGAGTCCGTCTTTTGATAGTATTGGTTCTAAGAGTCCCAACTCTAGTAACCCTTCTAAATGTCTGGTTCCTTTAAAAGAACCTGTTGATTTGATTTTTGAATTAAATGAGTCGAATAAGGTCAATTTGAGTTTAAGTCAAAAACTGATTTGAATAAACGTCCTGTTTCAAATGAAGATATTTTGGGGTCAAAAAAGGAAGCTGAATTTTTTAATCTTGAGAGTCCTAGTTTGATCAAATCTCAACAAGATGGACTATATGAATCAAATGACTAATCAAGCACAAAGTATCCCTTACCAACTCTCCTGAAACTAGAAAAAACCCTGCTTGAAATTGAATTAAACCACCAAACTGAACTACCCAGAACCTACCAGCCCATACTACATCGAACCTCCTATTGCAACCCCTATTGTGTATTCAAGGAGGAAAAGCCCTAAACCAAAGCAGTCCAATCCAAACCTGAGTCTGATAAGGAGTTACCAATTGCATAGAGAAAAGGAACTAGGGAGGTACCAAATGGCCACTGTACCCACTGTCAAAGTATGTGTCACACCAGAATTTTCAATTTCCCACCAATCTTTTCTCACAAACTTAAACATATTTTTAATTCCCAACACACTGTCTGAAGCATTGGCTGATAACAATTGGAGAGCTGCCATGGAAACTGAAATGAAGGCATTAGAAAGGAATAAAACTTGGGATTTGGTGGACCTACCCGAAGGGAAGAAAACGGTGGGTTGCAAATGGGTTTATACGGTTAAGTATAAAGCAGATGGGTCACTGGAAAGATACAAGGCTCGGTTGGTTGCAAAGGGTTATACACAGACACAGGGAGTAGTTTATCAGGAGACATTTGCACCTGTGGCAAAGATAAACACGGTGAGAGTTCTGCTGGCTTTAGCTGCCAATTATGAGTGGCCGCTTCAGCAATTCGATGTGAAGAATGCTTTCCTCCATGGAGACTTAAAGGAGGAGATTTACATGCAAATCCGACCAGGTTATGGCGGTGGAATAAAAACAAGTACAGCATGCAAATTAAAAAAGGCTTTGTATGGCCTTAAGCAATCATCTAGGACTTGGTTTGGGAGATTTGCAAAAGTATTGATCACAGCCGGTTACAAGCAGAGTCAAGGTGACCACACGCTGTTTTTTAAGCATTCAATTTCAGGGGGAGTCACTGCATTACTAGTCTATGTAGATGATATAATAGTGATTGGGAATGATGAAAAAAAGAGAAGAAGTCAAGCAGGTTATGAAGAAGGAGTTTGAGATTAAAGAATTAGGTAGATTAAAATATTTTTTGGGAATTGACGTGGCTCATTCAAGAGAAGGAATTTACCTTTCCCAGAAGAAATATGTGACTGATTTGTTGGAGGAAACCGGGCAGCTAGGGTGCAAACCAGTAGCAGTTCCCATTGAGCAGAACCATAAACTAGGAGAGGCAGTTGATGATGTTGGGGTGGACCGACAGAGGTATCAACGGCTGGTAGGAAGGTTGATATACTTGTCACACACACGGCCAGACATTGCTTATGCGGTGAGTGTGGTAAGTCAATTTATGTATGATCCCAGAGAAATACATATGCAGGTACCTTTCCTAGAAGAAATATGTGACTGATTTGTTGGAGCAAACCGGGCAGCTAGGGTGCAAACCAGTAGCAGTTCCCATTGAGCAGAACCATAAACTAGGAGAGGCAGTTGATGATGTTGGGGTGGACCGACAAAGGTATCAACGGCTGTTAGGAAGGTTGATATACTTGTCACACACACGGCCAGACATTGCTTATGCGGTGAGTGTGGTAAGTCAATTTATGTATGATCCCAGAGAAATACATATGCAGGCAGTATACCATATACTCTGGTACCTTAAAGCCCATCCAGGCAGGGGGCTGTTGTTTAAAAGGAGTACAGGTGTGGCATTAGCAGCATACACTGATGCTGACTATGCTGGTCAATTAAAGATAGGCGCTCCACAACCGGGTATTGCACCTTTTTAGGTGATAATCTGGTGACATGGAGGAGTAAGAAACAAAATGTAGTTGCAAGATCAAGTGCCGAGGCAGAGTTTAGGGCAATGGCGATGGGGTATGTGAATTATTGTGGCTTAAGATTATTCTTAATGATCTGAAAATTCCTCAAAAAGGTCCTATGAAGCTCTACTGTGACAATAAGTCTGCCATTAGCATTGCTCACAATCCAGTGCAACATAACAGAACGAAGCACATTGAGATTGATCGCCACTTTATAAGGAGAAGCTTGATAGTGGAATAATTTGTACTCCCTATGTTTCTACAAGGGATCAACTAGCAGATGTTTTCACTAAAGGATTGCCTGGAGTCTTATTTCAAGATATTATATCCAAGCTGAGAATGGAAAATCTCTATTCTCCAGCTTGAGGGGTAGTGTTAGAAGTTTAGGTGTTTTACTGTTTTACAGTGATTTACTTTTATTTTATTTTATTTTTATGTAAATATCTTTAAGTTAGACTAGAGGTAGTGTTTGTGTATTACCTAACTAGAATTCCTAACTAGAGTTACTTTCTAATTAGAACTCCTTATAATCTAAGGATTCTAAACTCTGTAAATACTGTTTTGTTGAATACAAAGACTTCACTTTTTCCGCAAACACCTTTTGTATCAAGATGATAAAATTAAACAGAAGTTTAGTTGCCGATAAAGCAGTGAAAATGAATCTAAGGTACAGCTATAATAAAATGTAGTTACAATATGAGACAAACCTTGTAGAGAGTGAGACATATATAAAATTAGACAATAGAGCACACGTAAACAAGACTTCTGATAGAGGCCTCCTTTCAGTATCCTTACTGAGCAGAGCTCCAAATATATATGTCTCCATTTCCTGCAGAAGTGGATCTCTTAGTTCTCGTGGAAGACGTACACTTTGTTTGCGTGGAGATGCAGAAATCTGAAAGTAATCCAACTGAATAAACTTAGAAACCAGATAAAAGCCAACCATAAAAAAAAATACTTCTGAAAAACAATATCAAGCACCTTAAAACTAGAATTCAAATCAATTTTTGCGAGTACTTCCACAAAGCATTCAAAATGTTCAAGCTGCCTTTTGTGCACATGTTCATCAAGCTACAAAAATAAGAAATAAAGAGAATTAGCTTCTTGATAGAAACATAAATGTACAAGAACCAAAGTTCAAATGGTAGACAGGAGAGATAAACATCATAAAATACCTTAACCCGATCATCTCCGGTCTCAATCACATCTGAATGAAAATGTGACATGTAAGGCCATTTGAAACAATTTGTTAAAGGAGAGCAACCAGCACAAATAGCATAAACAGCTGCAGGTAGCAATAATACCATGCGTTCATTCAATATGGAAAACTCCTACATAAGAAGCAATCAGCTATTAACAAGTAATACCATAATCTCCAACAAATAAACCAAGCAAAAACTTTCCAACGGCATAGCCCATTATGAGGCAAACGCACAAGCTTATGAGGTGAATAAAGACACCAAATATTGAGTCCATAAAGTTTAGCTCATGACATTATAGACAATATAAGGCGTCTGGAAATCCCCAAAATCCATTAATCCACCTTGTCCAATGCATGATTACCATTATGTATAAACATAAATTCCCCAAGAGGCAAACCAAAGTTTTATACTTGGAAGACCAAATTGTAAGGTATTATAGTTAGGGCAGCCAAGGTATAAAAAGAGCATCTAAAATGGTAAATTTATATACAAATGCTTACTTGATTGTTCTGGTCATTAACCAAGTTGAACAGTAGTGCTCTTGTCATTTTAATGTTTTGAAACTGTAATGTTAATGTTGTTATGATTGAAAGAGAAGGGAATAAATCGAAATTCGAAACTTAACTACAATCAGAGATATGAAAGATAAATTTACTATATATTATTCAATAGAAGCATGTACAAATATATAGATTACACTAGAGACAAAACTTCCTACCATCAAGCCCTAATTACATCAGAAAATCTAACCATAAAAGAAAAAAATACTAACAACTAATATTTACAATAAAGTCTAATTTAATCATGGTTGACTAAATCAGATTTGATTTTGTCTACACTCCCCCTCTCAAGCTTGGCTGTAGATGTTGATGAGACCAATCTTGCTCACAAGAAAATCAAATGCTTGTTCTGTTAGCCCTTTTGTGAGTATGTCAGCTAACTGTTGAGAAGTTAGGCACATACACAATGCTGATCATACACCCATCAAGTTTTTTGATGAAATGTCGATCTACTTCCACAGGTTTAGTCCTATCATGGTGGACAGGATTGTGAGCTATACTAATGGTTGACTTGTTATCACAGTAGAGATGTATAGTGTAACATCCCTAATTTCAAAAAATTAATTTTGAATATGTGGATAAAATATTTGTGAGTTGAGGGGTGTAAACGTAATTAAATGTATGTTTATTTTTATGGTTTCCAGGTGGACCAGATGGAACGGTCCAGAACTGATACATGAAGGAAAAAGGAGTGAAAAACTGGGGCAGTGTGTACCGCGACCACAGATCGCGATGAGCTGCTCGCGGCGAAAAATAGCATTTTTGGGCAGTGAGCAACGCGACCTGGTTACCGCGACCACAGATCGCGCTGACTAGCTCGCGATGAAAAAGTGAAAAACCTGGCAGTGAGCATCACGACCACCATCGCGACCAGGATACCGCAATGGGTGATCGCGATGAAGGCGGTGGAGTTGCTCCAGTGAGCAACGCGATCTGATGGCACGACCACAGGTCGCGACGACGGTCGCGATGACCGAAAGATTATAAAAAAAAATAGTTGTCGCTGAAGTCTCTGGGAAAAACATAATAGAAAAGAGAAAAGGAGGAAAAGAGAGACCGAGAGAGCGGGGAGAAAGAAAGAAAGAAAAGAAAAGAGAAGAAGAAGAAGAAGAAGAAGAAGAGAGAAGAGAAGAAGAAGAAGAAGAAGAAGAGGAAGAGAAAGAAGAAGAAAGAAAAAGAAGAAAGGAAAAGAGAAGAAGAAAGAGAAAAAGGAAAATCCAGAAGGAAAAAAGCGTAAAAACGGAATCCAGGTTGGTGTACACTGATTTCTGAATTCGTTATAATTTTTGTTATAATATATTTCAGTTGAATTTCTATTTGAAAATTTATTTATGGATTTTATATAATTGTGTTTCGTTTACGAATATTGTTAGAAACTGTTTGAAAATAATTAGGTTGCGAGTAATGTTTGGAAATGATTTTTGGAAAAATCGTATATAATTATTGTTTCGTAAATACAATTTGAAAATAATTGTAGAATGTATTGATAGGAGTATAAATGAAAGTTTTGGCTTTGTGAAATTAATTGTTGATTTTGAAAGAAACGGAAGGTTTTGATATGAAATTTACAAAGTTTGTATTACGAATATTGTTTGTAAATTCTGATACTTGAATTTAATTTTGATTTGTGAATTATTTGAACATAACGAGTTGAGACTAGTGTATCTCGCGGGGCAAACCTGGCATGGTCCAGTTTAGGCGAATCCCGGAAATAAATAATGATGACTATTGCATCTCGTGGGGCAAACCTGGTATAGTCCAGTTTAGGCGAATCCCGGAGATAAATATTGCACTGACATTGATGACTGTTGCATCTCGCGGGGCAAACCTGGCAAGATCCAGTTTAGGCGAATCCCGGAGATAGCCATTGTACTGATAGTAATGACAGTTACATATCGCGGGGCAAACCTGGCAAGTCCAGTTTAGGCGAATCCCGAAGATAGCCATTTCACTGTATCCATGACTGTTACATCTCGCGGGGCAAACCTGGTATAGTCCAGTTTAGGCGAATCCCGGAGATAGATATTGTATTGATATTCCTGACAGTTACATCTCGCGGGGCAAACCTGGCTTAGTCCAGTTTAGGCGAATCCCGGAGGTGAACGTTACATCGATGTTACAGATATAGAAATGTATGATGAGTGTACGGCCAGAATGGAGAATAAAAGTGAACAAAATGTTTGTATGAATAAAATGGTATAGAATGAATAAATGCTTATGAAAGAATTGAAAACTTAATTTTGTATGCTTTATTGATTTAATTTAAATGTTTTTATTAAACTGTTTTTCTATGATTTCTTTCAGTCAGAAAGTTAAAAATTGAAATGTTTTTATACGATCATACTGGAATATTTTTATTATGAAATGATTATTGATTTTGATACTTGAGTTTAGTGTACACCCACTAGGCATTATTGCTTAGCGCGTGGATTTTATCACGCGCAAGTATCAGAGACACAGGGGGAAACAAATAATAGAGAGGAAGTAGCAGCAGATTGAAGGTCCAGAGTCACAATCTTTTGAGTAGTTACAATTGAATTTTAATTGTATATTGTATTTCGTGAAGCATGCATATACAGAAATCTGTAATTCGACATATATATATGTTTTGTAATAAGTGCTTTATGATTGATATTCTTTTCAAATGTTTGTAAATATTAATTAAATATGTATTTGAAACTGTTTGGAAGTCGCACTAAACGGCAGAGTACGCATTGATTTGAAAATTTGGATATAGAAGTGTTGGAATTATATTGTAGTATGTTTTATTGAAAACAGGTTTTGGGAAATCAGAAAAATAGAGGAAATTCTGCCGAAATTTTTGAAAATAAAGTTTGATGCGCTCACTAGAAACACCTTTTTTAATTACAAAGTGCTATGATTTTTAAATG
>QUWJ01001378.1:0-100000 GCA_003430845.1 Xanthoceras sorbifolium
CGCATAATACCAGTTTATCGTTTATTACGCTCAAATACCCTTGACCATGTTGACTTTGTTAAAATTAACTATTGACCAACCAATTTTTGAAAATGACATAAATACCCTTATTGATAAATATTAAAATATAATATTAAAAATAGTAATTAATAAAAAATAATAATTAAAAAAAAACTTCATTTACCATTTGCACCATCTCCACCATCATCAACTTTCTCAAAATCCACAATCTCCTTCATTCAACTTTTCATATTCACCACCACCACTCATCCAACTTTAACAATTAATCCATCAACCATCCACCTAAAAATCAAACACCACATCACAACAAAATAAAAAACAAAAAAACAAAATGGAAAGTACAAGGTGGAGCAGATCCACCCCACCTACAGTTGGAGCAGTGCTCCATCGCCGCGATGGGCGACGTTCCATCTGCGATGGAGAAGATAGATAGTCTTCTCCATCGCAGATGGAGTTGAGTTTGTTTGTATTTTTTTTTTTGAACTCTTATGGAATCCAGATCTGAAAATTTTTTTCAATTCCAGATTTGATTATTTTTTTAAATTTTTTAATTTAAAAAAAAAAGATTTGAGTATTCCTCCATCTACAGTGGAATTGAGTTTTTGTTTTTGTTTTTATTTTTTTTTATTCCAGATCTGAGTTTTTTTAAATTTTTTTCAAAAAAAAAAAGATCTAAGTATTTTTTAATTATTATTTTTCATTAATTATTATTTTTAATGTTATATTTTAATATTTATCAATAAGGGTATTTATGTGATTTTCAAAAAAATGGTTGGTCAATAGTTAATTTTAACGAAGTCAACATAGTTAAGGGTATTTGCATGTAATAAACGGTAAATTGACATTATATGTGTAATTATGTATAAACTCAGTGTAGTTTAGTTCAATTCGCCCTTTAAATTACTAGAAAAAAAAAATTATCATTCTTATTTTAAATGAGCTTGAGAAAAAAATTATAATTGTTTTTGTCAATTTATAGATATATAATAATTCAATCATTAATAAATTTTATAATTTGATAGATTTATAATACATTTATTTATTTATTTTACTTAATAAATGAATTATTTTATTGAGATAAATTTAATTTTATATTTAAAAATCATTTAACGTTAATTAAATTATTTCAATTATTATCCGATCCATACTCATAATAAACATGGGTTTGTATTATTTTGTCCAATCATGTAACTTACCAAATACAGCTACACACTATTTTTAATTATATCCTACGTTATACCAAATATGAGACAACTTTTAAATTTATTCTATCTAATTCTATCCTATCCCATATAAATAATTCAATCTTATCTCATGCAACAAACGAGGCCTAAAGGTGTTGGTGACAAAGCAAGCAAGTAATGTCCACTCAATGTTAGAATCCAATCGTGGCAAACCTTTCAAACAAAAAGTTTCACCTTCACATTAACATCGAGATGCCAAAAAAAAATTCCACCACTTAATTGTAATTGAATCGATTAAGCCAAACCATTCAAAGAATATGTAAAAATAAACTATAGTTTATAATATGATGACCAGTAAATCTTAAAACTAGTCACTGTTTGTTCCAAACTTGATGATTATAATATTTGATGTCCAAAAGCTTGGTTGTTGCCTCTTCATGCGTTTAAGATGATTTCTTCAAAGTATTACATCATTGCACAATGCATTTTGCTACATTTCCAATAAACTGGAAAATTTACTAAATTACACTACAATTAAACTTAATTAGAATTTCATCAATTTTTCTAATGATAAAATTGAAATATAAAGTATTGGGACAAATGATCTTTATTATAAATTGAAGAGTTAAGGAGAAAAATATAACTATAATTTTTTTTTTGATATACTATTTATAATGCTAGCGATTTGAACCTGAAATGTTACCAGACTGAATGAGCGCCTTTATTACTTAACTATATTAGGCAATGGTAATATAACTACAGTAGCATTAACGAATGTGAGAGCTTTATCACTTTAATTTCTATTTATAAAGAAGCAAGCGCATTAATTTTAACAAAAGCAAAGACACATTTGACTAAACTTTAGTTGTGAATTTGAAAAGGCAAGACCTTTAATAATTCAATGAACCTTGAATTTTTTATATAAGTTGTCTCAAAAAGTAAATGCACTTTTTGAAAGTAATATTCTTCTTACTTAGTTTAAAACTTTTCTTTTCTTTTTTAAACTTGAGTTTAAAACTTTTTAAACCCTAAAAAAGTTCAAATATTATAAAACAAAAAAATAAATAATTATAATTTATTAACATTTTGAATAATCTCGAGAGCAAAAGTGTATCTTAAAATGGAAAAAGGTCTTTAATGATATAGACATTTATAATATAATTATGTTTTATATACCATTTTTAATTTTTTTTATTCTTAATGGAGTTGTTATTTTATTATATGAATATATAATAATAGTAGGACTATTTTAATTTTAATTTTTTTTTTAAAAAACTTATGTATCTAGATTTAACTTTCAAAGATCGATTTATATTTAATTAAAAGATTGAAAGTAAGTAACTTTTAAACATCAATTGAGAATATGGCTCTAATTTTAAGATGATATGATATAATTTCAACACTTACTTAAAACTTACTTAAAACTAAATGAATGTTTAGTTATTAAAATCGATATTTTACTAGTTACTAATGTTATAATTGAACTATCATCCTATATAATTTAGTGGTAAAGGGCGGTCATTTAATCTGATGATAATTTAAGTTCAAGTCGCTGTATTATAGGTGGTATGTAAAAAAAAAATACTATTATAGAAAATGGACTAATTAATTGCAATTGAATTTTAATCTAATAATACACAAAATTAAATATATAAAAATAAAAAGAGTTAATTACACTCAACCTCCCTGAGATTTGGCTAATTACATTCAAAATCAAAGTTTACATTAATTAACACTGACCTCCCCTCCCATTAAGTTTGACCGTTAAAATAAACAGTTGACCATCCAAAAATATTAAAATGACCAAAATACCCCTGACTAAAAAAATTAAAAATATAAAAAATAAATTTCTTTTAAAAAAATAATTATATAAATAAAAAAAATTTATCTAAAAAAATGAATCTAGTCAATTTTTAAAAAAATTTATAAAATAATAAATGGAGATTTGTAAAAAAATCCAAATCCAATCTAGACCGTCCATCAGATCTGATGGACGAACCAAATAGAATCTTGACTAATTTTTTTTAAAGAAAATTAAACAAAAATTAAAAAGTCCAGATCAAATCTGGACCGTCCATCAGATCTGATGGACGGTCCATATTTGATCTAGACCGCCTTCACTATGGAGAGATCTCCATGGATCTACACGAAAAAAAAAAAAAAAATTTTTTTTTGGGAATCGAAAAACCCAGGAAGGGTTCTTCGAAGAACCCAAGGGTTCGAACGAATCGAACCCTTCTGGGTTCGATCGAAGAACCTAAAAGGTTCGATTCGTTCGAACCCATTTGGGTTCTTGGAAGAACCCAGAAACTGGGTTCTTCGATCGAACCCAGAAGGGTTCAAACCCTTCTGGGTTCGATCGAAGAACCCAGAAGGGTTCTTCCAAGAACCCATTTTCTGGGTTCTTCAAATTCTTTTTTTTTTTTTTTCTAATGCATAGATATGGGTTCGATTCGTTCGAACCCTTCTGGGTTTGAATCATTCGAACCCTTCTGGGTTTGATCGAAGAACCCAAAAAATGGGTTCTTCAAAATTTTTTTTTTTTCTAATACGTAGAACCCTCTCTGGGTTCTTCGCGAAGAACCTAGATTGGGTTTGGGTTCTGCGGCGAATAACCCAGACGGGTTTTTCAGCGAAGAACCTTCTTCGATTCCCAAAATTTTTTTTTTTTTTTTTGTGGTGGAGATTCATTTTTCAGATTGAATCTCCACCGTCCACTAATCTTGATGGACGATTGAGATTCAATCTGAAAAATGGATTTACATAACTATAATTAATTTTTATTTTAATTTAATTTTTTTATTATTATTTTAATTTTTTTAAATAAATCTTAACCGTCCGTTATTTTAAAGATGGAGGGATGAGATTTTTTCTTAATTTTTTTTAATTTTTATTTAATAAAATAATTTTTTTAATCAGGGGTATTTTGGTCATTTTAATATTTTTGGATGGTCAACTAATTATTTTAACGGTCAAACTTAACGGGAGGGGAGGTCAGTGTCAATTAATGTAAATTTTGATTTTGAGTGTAATTAGTCAAACCTTAGGGAGGTTGAGTGTAATTAACTCAAATAAAAATAAAGTATAATTATTTTTTATAAACCCATCCATTAATCGTATCATTCAAATAAGTGGCTAAATTCTTTAATAATATATTTAAGTTGTTATAATATATACCGTATAAATAGAACAAATTACATTCAATCACCTTATTTTATTAGCAGAAACAACTTTATCATAAATTGACATTGATCTTTTTTACCGTTTGTTAAATTTGATCAAAGTTAATGACCAAAAAAGTACTCACGTCATTTTATCCCTTTTATATATATATTAAAAAAATTGAGATGAGTTTCTATTGAGGGAGATCGAGGCGAGATCAATGTCACACTTCAAAATTTTGCACTTAAATGGCTAACCTTAAAGAATTTTGGTGTAATTTGCTCATTTGAATATGATACCTAAATCTAATATATGAGAGACAAAATCATTGACATGTGAACTGTGGCTTTTGAATGAGTCAGTTTTCAAAAGTTAGGGACTGGGCCATCTCACAACCTTAAAATTAAAACTGTAAAAAGGTACAATAATGGACAAAAAATAGAAACCGGTCAGCACAGAAAAAAAAAAAAATAGATATCATCCAATAACATTATAAAACTCTCATTAATTATTTTTTAAAAAATAAAATTGATATACATTTCAATATAAATAATATAACGGGGTAATTTCAAAAACAACCTTCCATCAACATAAAAAATTATTTTTAACCACATCTAATAGTTTTATTCTTCATAACCAACTAAAATCATATGTAGCCACACAGATATTTTTTTTAAAAAAAAAACACTTTACTCATAACTAGTGAGAGAAATAAAAATCTAGAGAGAGAATGTGTCACCATGTTTGAAAGCAAAAGGGTCGCAAAACCCTTTTCCCATCCATGAAAAAAGAAAGAAGAAACAAAGAAAAGAAAAGAAAAATTATGGTATCGTAATTTATATTGGACAATTCTGGACGGTTCAACATAAATTACAAAATCCAACTTGAATTACATGATTCATGTTGGACGATCCAATATGAATTACTTGATTCATGTTGGATGGTCAAATATGAATTACGAGTTTCAAATGATATTTTTTTCAAACCGATCTGATTTTTATAAATTTATTATAACACTTTCATCATTTCTTATTCATATGACTTATAAATTTATTGACTAAAAAATAGATAAATTACAAAGATATAACAATATTTATATACTTTAAAATTATTATTCAACTTTCTCTCTATCTCCCCCCAAAATCAACTTCAACAATACTAACTTTGTATATAATCTCATCAATTAATCAATAATATTGGATAATAGAAAAGACTTGTAAGTTAAAATTTGATTTTGGTATCGTAAGAGAGAGTATATAAGTTCAAGAGAGAAGTAATTTTTTGCATCAACACCATAAAATTGAAAAAGAAAAAAATCATCATTATATAGTTTGGGTTTTTTTAAATTTTTATTTATTTATGGAGTGTTATGTAATTTGTATTATTATTTTTGACTACATTCATTGTTGGCTTTGGGTTGTAAAAAAATAAAAAATACGATTACAATAGTTGTTTATTTTTTTTAAAGGGGTATAAGTACAATATTAATAACTGTCGGGACCTATCGAGATTAATTACTAAACGCGCGGCTCAGATATCTACTTCCACAATAAGGGGAGACATCTACTCTCACAATAAAGGGAGAAAACTACACACATATGCTGGTATGTGCATAGTACGAATTGAACCCTTCATGACTGAGGTGGGAGGAGGTGTGCTAATCACTTTACTATAAGTGGATGTGCAATTATAATAGTTAAAACATTGGATGTGGACAAAAACAAATTTGACTATTGGTAGATGCTTATTTTTGACAATTTCCTTATAATTTAGTATAGGACAAAATTTATTTTGGTCCTACCTTTTTTCAAATTATTATTTTTTAATTAATATTTTCTTTATTTCGCGTGGTTCCTAACTTTTTAAAAATTTATCATTTTAGTTATTTTGATCAAATTTTTAACGGTGAAATATGACAAAATATGTATATTGACCATTTTGCCTTTAACTTTAAATGACTAGATTGAAAATACAATTTTATCCTTTATTTTTTTAAAATTTAACAAATTAACCTTATTTTGTACATCCAATAAGAATTTAACATGTGTCAATTAAAAAAATAAATTTATAAAATACACATAATTTATAAGGAAAGCCCTTAAATAATAAAAATATATAAAAAATAATTTAATACCAAAAATTTAAAATATTTTATAAAAATTATTATAACAAATAACTAATTTATAGAAATTTAATAATTCAAAATAACACTTTAAATTAATATAAAATAAATTATATATATGAAAATAAGTTACAATAAAAAAATGCCTGGAGGAGACATTATTATTTTGGATAAATTACAGTCAACCTAATTGGAGTTTGTATTTTTACAGGTGGAATCAACTTATTGAAAAATTAACAGCTAACTCAAATGAGATGGACGGTAGAGATTTATTTATAAAAAATAAAATATTTAAGATCTCTACTGTCTTCTCAAATGGACGGTAGAGGTTAAGAGAAAGAGAGAAAAAAGAATGTAATCTGAAAACCGGATCTCTATGGATCCATGGAGATCAACAACTCCTTCCCTGGTTCGACCAAGTGTGACGACCTTCGTCGTGCGACGAAAGTCGTCGCACTGGTGTGACCTTCATTAGCCTTCCCTTCGTGATCTCCCATGCAGGTCCTTTATGGATCTGGTTTCTCTGCGTTTTTTTCCTTCATATTTTTTAATCTCCACCGTCTATATCAGATCTCAAGTGTTTTTTTTTTTTAATTTATATTTTTATTTTGAATAAATCTCCACCATCCACTTGGTGGTGGAGATCTAGATTTATTTTTACTTTTTTTTTTTAATTTCAGTTTTATTTTAATTAGGAGTATTTTGATCTTTTTACATTTTTAAAACAGTCAAGGTTAAATTTAACGGTCAACGCTAATAGTAGAAGAGTTAGCTGTTAGTTTTTCAATAAGTTGATTCCGTCTGTAAAAAGCTAAACGCCAAGTAGGTTGACTATAATTTGTCATATTATTTTTAAAAATTATCAAAATTTTAAAACTAAAATATTAAAAGTAATCTTTAATCATTTTACAAATTAATTTTTTATTTTTATTTTTCAGGTGTTATTATTTTATTTTTAGATTTAAATTTTTATGTAATAATTTTTTATTTATTTTTAATCTTAATTTTTATTTTTATATATAAAAGCTGAAATATCCCTAATATTATTAAATTTGACTAATTATTGATTAATAGAATAACTTAATTAATAGATTTTTAAAAAGTTAAAAATTATGTAAAATAAAAAATAAATATAGATTAAAAAAGAGTTAATTACACTAAACCTCCCTGAGGTTTGGCTAATTACATTCAGAATCAAAGTTTGCATTAATGAACACTAATCTCCCCTCACGTTAACGTTGACCGTTAAAATGACCGTTGACTTTTTCTAAATTTTTTAAATGAGCAAAATACCCCTGTCACAAATTTTTTTTTACTGTTCATTAAAAAAAAATTAATGGTGGAGATCCAGATTGGATCTCCACCAAGAAAAAAAAAAAAAAAATTTTTTTTTTGAACTTCATCTTCGTTCTTCGAAGATGTTCATCTTCGAAGAACGAACCCAGGAGGGTTCGAAGATTCGAACCCTCTAGGTTCCACGAACCCAGAGGGTTCGTTCTTCGAACCCAGAAGGGTTCGATCTCGAACCCTCTGGGTTCCACGAACCCAGAAGGGTTCGTATCTTCGAACCCTTCTGGGTTCGAGATCGAACCCAGAGGGTTCGATCTTCGAACCCTCCTGGGTTCATCTCGAACCCAGGAGGGTTCGAAGATCGAACCCAGAAGGGTTCGAAGATCGAACCCTCCTGGGTTCGATGAATATCGAACCCAGAGGGTTCGAGATGGTTCGATCTCGAACCCAGAAGGGTTCGAAGATACGAACCCTTCTGGGTTTGTGGAACCCAGAGGGTTCGAAGATCGAACCCTCTGGTTCGTCGTTCTTCGAAGATGAAGTTCATCTTCGAAGAACGAAGATGAAGTTCAAAAATTTTTTTTTTTTTTTTTTTCTTGGTGGAGATCCAATCTGGATATCACCATTAATTTTTTTAATGAACAGTAAAAAATTTGTGACAGGGGTATTTTGGTCATTTAAAAAATTTGAAAAAAGTCAACGGTCAACGTTAACGTTAGGGGAGCTTAGTGTTCATTAATGTAAACTTTGATTCCGAATGTAATTAGCCAAACTTCTGGGAGGTTGAGTGTAATTAACTCATTAAAAAATAATAATTTAAAAAGTAGTAGGAATTAAAATGATTTTTGCCCAGTAGTATAATAAAATTGGACGGTGAACAAAACCATCGCAGATAAAACTTTTCTCCCCAACACATCGGCACATGGCCTGGCAGATGCACAAGTAGGAAAAGAGGAGGAAAAGTAAGAGACGCAAGCAAATATGACAAGTGGGAGTTATTGTCTGGTCCAAAACTCACGAGTCACGAGTCACGAGTCACGAGTCGTGCCGTCATGATTGAACTCTTGTAATCTCCAAGTGGTTTAGTTTAGTTAAAAGTTAAAAGGACATGAACAATTTGACGTGTATAATTTTTGACTGGGCATGTAGTGCGGCATATGCTCAGGATAATATGAAGGCATCGGACCTCTTCACGCTTTTTCAGGGACCGACTCTGCACCAGAGCAGGCTTCTAACCAATTAAAATATTAAAAACATGACTCTCTTGTTATATAATAATATTCCTAATCAATTCACTTCCTCATTTGTCTCATCCATTTCCATTTCAACCCTCCACAAAACTCAACCTCTCACTTGTGTTGCACCATTCCGCCTTTCTGTTCTCTGTCTCTCTTCTTCTTTCTCAGGTAAACAATATTTCGAATCCCATATATATGTCTCTTTCTTTGTTTCATTTTGTCGACATTTTTATTGGTTACTTGGTTTGATTTTGATGCAAAAGCAATTGCCATGTTGTTGTTTCCATTTTTATTTTCTTTTGTTACATATGAGATGGAATGATTTTAATTGGGTATGATACGATTTTATATATATACATTGATTTGGATATTCATATGTCTTTTATCGCGGTAATGACCTGGGTTCTTTCCCCAGGTAGGATCGAGTATTAAACGCCTGTCACTTTTATGATATCAATCTTGTGCTGTTGCGTTGGTTGCCTGTAATATGTGATCTGAAATCTCCATTACTTTTGTGTGCAGATAATATGGACGCCCCAGCCGGTCCTAGTTTGTACCCGTCACACCGATGTAAAACTGTTCACCTGGTTTGTATCAACTTTGCATTTCTTTTGATGTTGTAGAAACTTGAAATTGAAATTGAAATGCATAATGATTTTTTGTTAAATATTGAATACAACAGGTGAGGCATGCTCAGGGTATTCACAATGTGGCAGGGGAAAAGAATCATGATGCATACTTATCTTATGATTATTTTGATGCACATCTTACCCCACTTGGTTGGCAGCAGGTAATCACTTACTAAATGTTGTTTGATTAGCTTTATGATCCTTTTTAGTATTTTCATGGTATAAACCTCGAATATTTTTCTTACAGCTGCTATGGTAGCGTGGGAATTGTGAGTTTATTTGTTTCGTTATAAGAATAAAAGAATCTTCTGTTCTAAATTTTGGTTTTGCTAGTGTCATTTAGAATTTGCATGTGGAGCGGTTGCCTGTAGAATATATTCCCTCTTATCATTGTTTTTTATTTTTATTCGGTATTCCCTCGTATTATTTTGTTTTTATTGAAAGAAAAATGCTTAAAATGATCTATGGTACAATACAGGTTGATAATCTTCACAAGCATGTTCAAGAAACTGGACTTTCTAAGAAAATTGAGTTGGTCATCACTTCTCCGTTGTTAAGGTATTACTTTTCAAATCCTGTAGAAAGGCATTCCTTTTCAAGAAATCAGATTCTCGCTGAAGCTTTTTTTATTTGGGATATTTTTTATCATCACTTAGTAAGTTAATACAGCATAACTTACGTAAATTCTTTCATACTTTACTTAATACAGCATAACTTACGTAAATTCTTTCATACTTTACATTGTCATTTAGTATATTCTTGTATTTTACGTTATGACCTCCATTGTTTGCTTTGCATTGTAGGACCATACAAACAGCAGTTGGAGTCTTTGGTGGTGAAGGGTATGCAGATGGGATAGATGTACCTCCACTTATGGTGGCAAATGCAGGGAACAGTGACCGCTCTGCAATCTCCAGTTTAAATTGCCCTCCATTTGTAGCAGTTGAGCTTTGTCGAGAACATTTGGTATGTAATGCAACACAATAGTCATGTAGTATAAAACTCTATTCATGGAATTTGCTGTGAACTTCACCTGAAAAAGATAATGGAAAAGAAAAAGGAGAAAGAATTTAAAAGGAAAAAATAGTCTGTTCCAGGTAGAATTTCCTTAAGGAATTAAACTTCTTTGCCATTAAATTTGTGTATGGCATGCTGTTGTATCTGAACCTGGGCTGCGCATTACTGATGTGATGAATTTCATGATTTCACCGTGACAACAAACTGTGGTTTCTTCCTATTTAAATTTTCATTTCATTAGCCTTACATTTTGAAATACTTTGTTGTATGTTAATCTGATTTAGTTATCTGCTTCTTGTTCTTGCCTTGTAATTTCTTGCCCTGGCGTCTTAGTTAAAAGTATCTTTTTTTTCCTTTGCTTGCATATTGCTAATGCATCAATAATGAGGCACTCTGTAATTCTATAGTATCATATTTCTTGTTACTTTTTACGACATTCTTAGTTAAATGAATGTTCTGACCTCCAAAATTTATATAGACACGCCTACTCTTTGTCAGATATCACATCATCAGGAAAGACTGGTTCAAAGTTGTGTTTCCAAGTTCTCTTCAAGTATTCAATATAATATAAATTTGCATTTGATTATTCTTGCAAGATACCCCAAAATTTCCAGTTGGAGCGTAAAATGCAGATCATTGTCTGTTTCCTCTTATGTAGGGTTCACTACTCTTAAATTTATATAAAATTTTGAGTTCCTAGAGTAGATTTATGTGGCTCATTTTTTTTCCTATTTATGTGATCAAGAAACATAATTCGATAAAACAAAGTTGAAAATTGGATTTATTCATGATCTTATCTTTGGTTTTAAAATTGAAAATTAAAAAGATGTTTTGCTTTTAAGTTTTTCATGTATCTCTTCTTATGTTTATTTTTTTACTACAGGGAGTTCATCCATGTGATAAGAGAAGTAGCATCAGTGAATATCAACCTCTTTTTCCTGCTATTGATTTTTCGCTGGCAAGTAACTTGTCATAAATGGTTTAAGTTTTGTGGATTAGCAGTTACTTATGCCTTTTTTTTGGCTGACTGTTGGCTTGACTTATTCTCAATTTAACTTAGTGCGAATTTTCTGTTTAAACTGTTGCTTAGATAGAGAGCAATGATGACATTTTGTGGACGCCTGAAATCAGAGAGACAAATGAAGCAGTTGCAAAGAGGGGAATGGAGTTTATAAACTGGTGAACCATTTTTGACTCAAATTTATGCAACTTATATGGAATATAAATGTACATGCCTAAAATCAGCTAAACTATTTGTTTTCATCCAATTGGTCTATGGTTTTACAGTGACTACAGCCTTTGAGATATCATTGTCCTTCAACAAATTCAATTTACTAGCATTCTGTTTTCTGTCAAGTAATGCGGCATCCTATTTAAATATTACCTCGACTTTTGCATGGCATTCATAATATCCTGAATTCCTGATGCATACACCCATACATGAATTTTCATTTGATTTTGTATATAAAATATGTTATAACCAGTTTTGCTTTAAATGTCATGAAAAGAAAAAAAGGAATTTGGATGATTTCATTGTTTATCCCATTGCATAAGCTGGATATAGACATCTAATGAACAAAAGTTTATTAGCGGCTGGAGGTGTGTCATCAAATTTATTCCTGACAACTTCCATGGCTTGTCCTGTAATCAATTGGTCCAGGTTGTGGACGCGGAAAGAGAAGGAGATTGCAGTCGTTACTCACAGTGGATTCTTGTACCACACCCTAAGTGCTTTTGGAAATGATTGTCATCCATCTATAAAGAGTGAAATATGCAAACAGTAAGTTTTACCATTGCTGACTGTTACTTGATAGTGAACATATATAAACATGGGTTTTTGCCAGATATTTTATTGAGGGAAATAAAATAAAAAGTATTTGTAAGTGGTTGAGCTTCTTTCTGGATGTGCAGTTTTGAGCCACTTCATTGTTCTCTTCATCTGATTTTCCTCTTAATGTTATTTTTTCTTCTGAAAGTGTTTCTTGCTAAACTCACATTATAACGGTGGAAGCCGAAATAGCTTGCTTTGCTTTATATTTTTTGTACTTGGTTCTCTATTCAGCTCTCTCTACATGTCACTCATGGTTATTTATAATTCCATGTCAACCTGGATGTGATTCAGAGTGATAAACTTCGAATTAGCCAAAGTTCAATTACTATCTTTTACTATTCCCCTGATTTTATTTCTTACCCTTAAGTTGATGATATTTAGTAAAGTTTTGTGTTTTTATCCAAGGCCTAGGTCCCCTACAACCCGACCTATTTCTTCACTGTTAAGTAAAGTAGAGACCTGTTGAAAACTAAAGGATAATGAAAAATTAATTTGCAAAATAATTAGAATATTTGTATTTTGATTCAACGCGAATAACATGCTAATATGTTTTCTGTATATCTGTCTGCAGCTTTGCTAATTGTGAGCTTCGTTCGATGGTTATTGTTGATCGAAGGTGAGCATTTTCAGAATTAAGTTAAAAAAGGAACTGACTCAATTATCTTGCTCATGAACATTGTGTCATGTTCTTTTACTTCTTCTCCTTTTTTCTTTTTGACTAACATATCTCTGCTTTGCAGTATGGTGAGCTCAGATCCTGCAACAACAAACTATCCTGGAAAGATTCCTAGTGGTCTTGATCTTCCCAGTGACGTTGCTGCTGAGATGCATCCGGATAAAGGAGCTCCTAGTTAATTATAGCCTGGGATAATACAATCGAAATAATCTCAAAAGTGAAACATTTAAATAGTTATTACCTTATTGCAAAAAAAAAAAAGCCTTGGCATTTCAAATTTTGTGAGCTTGGAGGCTCTGTTACACAATTTCAAGAATCATTCTTGGAGTGGGTAAAGATCCAAAGACTACAATAGACTTGTAGGCGCCAATTCTTTTTAGGATTGACAAAATTGGTTTATATGTTAAGAAAGTTAAGCTTTTACGTTATTGTTGGCTTTTCACGGTGCATGTGTTTACATGAACATAGAGTTTGGAGATATTGCATCTTCTGATGTTAGTGGATCATTATTGATTATACATGTAATAATTTTAGGGGATATTATTATTTTCCCCTCAGATTTCAAAATAAGCTGTTTTGTACCCTCTAGTTTATGCATTCTCCATTTCTCCACTTTGTTATCTTCTATTTAAATTGAAAAAAGGAAAGGTCTCTTTACCCTTAAATAAAAGCAATAAATTATTATCTTTTTTTTTAAATAAAAAGAATAAATAAATATTTTTCTCTTAAGATACTACAAAATAATAAAAATATAAAATATAAAAAAAATTAAAAATTAAAAATGGAGAAAAAAGGGCCTAAGATGAGATAGGCTCCTTCTTTAGAAAGAGATTGGTTGGTGGTTAGATCAGCGATGGAGGAGATTGGTACCGAGTCTCCGCCTAGTGTTAGTGTGAGTTTCCACAACCCACAAATTAATTTTAAATCCTATTTCCATTCACTTGTTGGAGAAAAAAATGCAAGATGTGAAAGAACGGAAAAAAATGAGTTTTTTTATTTATTTTTTAGTTTTGTATTACGTTTATGTAGTTTTAATTTTAATATTTTTATTAAATAATTTTCAATATTAGAATTTTAATGAAAGTTACCTATTTACTCTTTAATATTAACGAAATATTAAAGATAGGAAATTTTGGAGAATATGATAATTAGGTGGTGTAAAATGATGTATTTTGAAAGCTAGAGATGGATAATGGTAATATCCCTCATTTCAGTGGACTTGCGTCAAGCTGAACATAGCATTTTATTGAGACCCCAGTTTGAAGTTTTTCTGCCAAGCACTGACATTCCCCTGCGTCAAAAATTAAGGTAACCTACATTATATGATCTATATAGTTACAAGTATGAAAATTATTCATAAAGTTTTAATTTAAAAGTTTAGAAAAATCACAAGTTTAAAAATAGACTAAAATTAAATAATATAATTTACTCTCATAACTACCTATTAACAATATTGAATGATGTTAAACGTTTGAAAATTATTCAGTTTGGTCCTTAACTTATTTAAAAATATCATTTGTTGACCAATTTTTATTTTTTTAAACTCGTATAATTCGTAAATTTTTTTAAAAAATATTAATCTAGTCCTTTATCAAAATTTTGACGCTTAAACGAAAGTATAAATTGATAATTTTACCCTTTGTATTAAATTATAATAACGCTTTTACCTATTTGAATAGTTCAATAAAAAATTAATATGTGTTATAATAATTTAATTTTTTTAAATATATTTAAAAATAAGTAAACAAGATAAAATTCATTAAAAATTAAAAAAATTAAAAATATTAGAAAATTTTAAAAAAAACTTGAAAGTAACATCATCTATTAAAATATAAATGATAAATTATAATAAAGTATTATAACATTTGGTGTACGTACCACCAAACCGTATTTTTACCAAAATTATATAAAAGTATCATTGGTTAACCCTTTGACCATTATTTTTAACTGTTGACTGGTCAAATTAAAAAAAAAAAACTACATTACCCCTAAGTATGTTTTATATATTTATTTATTAAAAGAATTATATTTATTAAAAAAAAAAACAAAACAAAACATGGGTCTCCAATTGAATAGAGATCTGGTAATTGGTTTTCCATAGAGCCATAGAGGAGATCCAAGTCTCTTTCATGTACCCATTTATTCTTTAGTTTATTTTATTTTGTAGATTTCGTGATGAAGTTTAGAGATGAGATGGACTTAGAACTAGAGATGGAGTTGGATCTGGGATTAGTGATGGTGTAGGTGATGAAAATTTTTGTTGGTTTAGTTTGATGGTTTGATGAGTTTTTTATTTGAGATTTTGTTGTTTACTTGAGAATGAAAAAGAAGATGTTGTTGATGATGATTGAGAAGTTTTTTTTTTTTTTTTTTTATGATGATGATGATAGAGAGAAGAAAAAGATGGAGATGAGAGCTTATGATAATGATTGAAGCAGATCTCCAATCTCCATTGCAATTTTTTTTTTAATTTTTACCATTCTTAAAAAGAAATTTCCTTTTTAAAATTTTTTAATAACATGACCTTATTATCCTTCTAATATTCTAATGACCATCAAAATTAACCGTCAAACGAATAGTTAAGGGTATCTTTATGTAATTTTGATAAAAGTAGAGTTTGATTGCACATACACCAAATGTCAGATTACTTTATTACCATTTGTCCAAAATTAAAATAAAATTCAATCAAATATACCAACCACGTGAGCTAAAAATATAAAAACAAGTAACAAATTAATATTTCTAAATAGAAAAATTAAAATGAAGTAATCTGGTATTTGACCATATTATAAAAAAACCATGAGTTTAGTCTTTATTACAATATTAGTACCCTATAGTTAATTAACTCAGTCAAAAGTAACGGTTTGACTATAATTTTTATGCGCGAAATGACATAACTACACATGATTTAAAATAAATAAAAAATGAAAACAAATTTTAAACTTTTTTAAAAATAAATCTCCATCGTCCATCAATCTTGATGGACAGTGGAGGTCATATTGAAAATAAATTTTTAAAAAAAATCTTAGTTGGTATGTGATTCAGATTGGATCTCCACCATCTCCATCGATATATTTATCTCTATCTGGATATGATCTTCAACTAGAGATGAATCATCTCTAGCGATTTAAATGATCTCTAGCTAGAGATCATCTCCAGGGATGGGGATCTCCATTGTTGAATCTCTAGGGATGGAGATCTCCATTATTGGATCTCCGGCGATGGAGACCCACCATTGTTGGAGGTCTCCATCGCTAGAGATCTAGTAGATCCTAGATGTTTTAAATTTTTTTTTTTTTGTCGGATTGAGATCCAATATCTAGATTTGATTTCTATCCCACCAAGATTTCTTTTTACTTTTTTTTTTAACTGTTCTTTTTTTTATATATATATATATTTAATATGATTTCCAGCATCCATCATATTGAAAATTTTTTGATAAACGTTGGAGATCCATTTACATTTTTTTTACTTTTTAAAATTTATTAATTTAAAAAAAATTAAGGGAAAATAATCATATTACCCTTATGACTATTTATTGACCGTTAACTCTAACAGTCAACCAATTAATCAATGTTACTAATGTGTAATTAAAGCTAAACTCATAATTTTATTGTAATATGACAAAATACTAGGATTTTTATTGTAATTTACTATTCTATATAATTTAAAGACCAAATTAATAATTATTCTTAATTAAACTCCAAAAATCGATGCTTCTACCATTTCTAATTTTCTAGAGAAAATTACACAATGTATCTTGAGTTTAACATAAATAGTATGATGTTGAACTTTTGACAATAATGATAAAGTACTCCTACTTTTAATCGACTAGAGTCAAACTTAACAACTGATCTAATGGTTGAGGATAAAATATATCATTTTACCTATTAACTAAAATAAAAAATTCTAAACATAAAAAAACTTTTTATAATTATAATTTTATCCAAAATAATTTTTGAAATGACTTGAAAAGTTCTAATTAAAAAAAATAATAATAATAATCTCCACTGCTAGTGGAGTGACTCCACTGGTAATAGAGTATCTCTAATCTCCTTCTCAACGAGAGGAGATTGTCATATCTTTTGCAACTGTATGAGATCAGCAATGGTTTATGTAGATCTTTGAATATGTCGAGTGATGATACGGGCACTACAACCTGCAAAACAGATTGAGGGTGATCGATAGATTGCTTGGGACATTAGAGTGGTGTTGGCCAAGTGCAATTTGACGATCAAGTCAGTAATTGCGATATAAGTATTTAAATTAGAATGAAATGACTTAAGAGAAATACTTTAAGTTACTAACAACTCAATCGTGAATGATCGAGATGATGATGGGTCGATAAATGAAATGGTCGACAATTGTATGATTGGAGTAGCTATGAATTGCATCTTAGAAAAAGACGATAGTGATGACACCAGGATAAGAAAAGCATGACTGCTTCCTTGAGTGAGGTTTAACCCTTTTATAGTTGTTGTGAGTTGTCTGTTGAAGAATGGATGACGTGATCTCTTACTCCCAAGCTCACTCTACAGGCGCATTTGTTACACTGGACATGACTAGGATTTGACTAAATCCAGTCATATCCTGCATTTGGCAGCTGCATGGGATTACCAATGCAGTTGTCAGGCGGGACAAATTGTCCCAAACTTTTTTTTTTCCTTTTAAATTATTATTAAAAAAAGTTATATTTAATTTAAATAATTTAACTTTTATTATTATTTTGTTTAATCTCATACTACACCAAATAAGAGATAATACTATTTTTAATTCAATCCATACTGCACCAAACATATGACAGTACTAATTAGTCCAATCCAATTCCGCAAACCAAACGCACCCTACGGGTTTCGCGGGATTCTCTACTGGCTCTTTTTGAATCCAAGTGGCCTGATGGGCCCCTTTCGCTCTTGAAGTCTTTGGGTCAGTTCATTATCTTCGTGAACCAATAAATGGTTCTTGGGCCTTAATTCCATTTATTTAATTCTGAACTTACCTTTTATTGGGCTTTGGAATTTATTGGGCTTTGCCGTATTCTTTTCGGCCACTACAGTCCCCACCGCTTGGAATTCTTTTTTTTTTTTTCTTTTAATTTATTAATTAATATTTAATTATTTCATGTGATAAACTGATAATAAATGGACGGAGGAAAATTTGGTCCTTTCACATTCAATGGTTAATCTAACTGTGCTCACCTGACGGCAGATCATATTTTGTGTTAATATCGCCAAAAGTTGAACATTAATCAGCATCAATTAGCAAACATATGGTTGACTTTCTGGTAATTATATTTTTAAATTAATGACGTTGAGATATCTCGACTAACTTGAATCTCCAAATTGCATATGATATGTGTAAGACAAACGACAATTAATTAAATTGGGATTATAATGTGACAAATATGTGTTAATCCATGTGTTTATAAGGAAGGGTATGGGCATATAGTCAAGCTTTATTCCTCATCTGTCGTGAGGCCACACATTCAGGCCTAGTAGGATCCAAAGGGGATGGACTGGGCCAAGGTAAAGCCCATCAAACTAATAGGTAGAGTTTGGAGCCCACCAAGCTGGGAAATATGGGTTGATGCATGCATGACTTTAAAAAAGATGGTGACAGCAGCGAGCACCGGTCTTTGGGTCTACCAAACGTACCGGCAGGTGCCCTTACCTGCTTCACTAGTGTCCAATTTCGTTTCATTTGTACTATTCTTCAACGGACCTAGTACCACTTCCACCTTTTTCAACTGATTCAAACTGATATATGGTTTCATAGACTCAATTAATCTACGTAATTGCATGGAATAATCATTTTATAACTAAATTGGATGGGCATTTTCAAACTTCAAAGTCCAAGAGAAGTGTCATGGAAGGAGTTCTGTTGCTTCCAGGGAACTTTCTTTTACTTGTATTCAAACTTCAAACCCCAAAACGTAGTGTAAAAGGCAGGGAGTAAACCAAAAACATCATAAAACAATAATATTATGTTACGTGACTAACGTGATGATTGACTAGTCATTACATGAAGGAAATTAAACAAGAAATTCTCAACAATTCATCAATAGCAAGGTCCTAGACTTTTGATCCTTTGTGTACGTTAGCTGCATCACATAACAACCAAACCTATGCCTATATATTTATATATCTCTCATTTATGTTCTCTAATATCTACTCTCCCTCCCACTCTCAACATTGTGATCTTGAACTGTTTTCAAAATTTTACGAGTACATTTTTTTTTCCTGCTTTTAATCAGTTTCCAGCCACAAACAAGATCCAGCACAATTTCCTTTTTCCTTTCTGTTTTCTCTGGTATAAATCGAAAGCTATATTTTAATATTTACTTTTCCTTTCATGCTCTGTAATTTTATTTTTAGATTTTTTTGGAGAATTGATGGTTACATGTACCTGGAAAAGATAGTTGAAGAACTTCTTGCTAATACTGAATATATATATATATTTTTAAGCAATTGGGCAGCTTAATTTTATTTTTTAGCAGTTCTTTGTATCTCTTAATTTCGAAAATTAAGAATTGCATTTGCATCTATGGATTCAAACATTGCATTTTTTAGTTTGTCATTATTTGACCATAGATTTTTAGAGTCAAAATGTTGAATTACTATTATTTCGGTGTTGAAAGAGTCAACACTCACGTTTAGATAGATTTTTGACTGATCAATTATGACATGTACGTATTGCATGCTTCATTTATTGTACTACTCCATATTAATTTGACATTTTTAGATTGATTTTTCTCTAGCACATGTATCATATACTTAATCAAAGCCCATGCAATCCGCTTCACAACATAATTCTCATTTTCATTAGAAATTCCATTTCCTAATTGCAATTTTTTGCTTTCATGCCGGTTTTGCTTTATTTTATAAACCATCTTATTTGTGTTATATGCAATTTTTTGCAGAAATGGATACCACAGCAACTCAATTTCTTTACTCACCACAAAACTGTAAAATTCTTCACATGGTTTGTACCACTACTCCCTTTATATTTCCTATATTTTCCCATTACCAAATTTAATTAGTAATTATTATGAATTGATAAATAAGTTATTTTATAGCCATCTCAATTTGTTACTAACCATAAGTGTATGTATATATGTATTGATGTGTAAATTAATACCAGGTGAGACATGGACAAGGAGTTCACAATGTAGAAGCAGAAAAGAATGTCGATGCATTGTTGTCTCCTGAACTCTTTGATGCACCTATGTCTTCACTGGGATGGCAGCAGGTAATTAATTAATATTAATCACATAGAAAATATTAGGTGCAGACTCGGTTTGCATGAGTTTTCTCCGGTACTGCAACAATTAACCGCATGGAAATAAAGTATGAATGTGCTTACTAAACATTTGACTAATTAATTAGTTCCAATTTTCATCTGGACTTCATGACAGGTTTTTGAGCTGCGCAAGCGTGTTCATGCAAGCAGACTGTTAAACAGGGTTGAGTTGGTCGTAACTTCTCCTTTGTTAAGGTATATATGCACAATTTGTCTAACATATATGGGGATGTTGATTCTACTTTAGAAAAAAAAAATATTGATTAATTATAAGGTGTGTGAATATTAACAAGCAATATTTTTTTGTACGTTGCAGGACAATGCAAACAGCAGTTGGAGTTTTTGGCAATGAAGGCCACATATATGGGTCGTCAGATGTGGATTCAGTAATGGCAGCAAATGAAAGGAATTATAGTAGTCAAAATGCAATCTCAACTCTCAATTACCCTCCAATTGTTGCATCTGAGCTTTGTCGAGATCGTTTGGTATGTTTAATTTGCTGACATTTAACAAAGGCTATTATATCTAAATGCAAATAACAGATATATGTATATATATTTTTTGTATAATTTTAGCATAAGAACCTGTATTGGTACTTCTTTGCTTCCTGAGAGCAAGTCTTTTCACATCTTAAAATTTGTTATAAATAATTCATTTTAACATGTAATAAGAGTACCTTCATTAAAAAGTAACAACAATTACATATGAAATAAACCAAATCTCTTCAAGCATGAGTATTATTATTCATGAAATGATGTAATGAATGGCACGATGATAAGTACAAATCACTTGACTTATTATTATTATTCATAACTATAAGAAATTTTATTTATTAAATTAAACTTAAAAGCAAATTCTCAAAATTATGATGTGAGAATAAATAATTTTATATGGTTTTGATAAAAGGGTTTACATACTTTTATTTCACAAACAGTGTGCTTAATATATTAATGGGCTACCATCATCCAATGTTGCTCGGTAATAAAGATGTTCATTCAATCAAGTAATGTTTTAAAAAAAATATTAACAGGCTGAGTTAATTACGTTACTAAACACGTATAAGTTATAACATTGAATATGCAGTTAATCTCTTAAACTTCAATTTAAATAAGGAAGTGAAGAAGCCGTGTATTGACATATCATTTGACTATAAATATATGTATTCTTCCGCAATGTAAAGTTGTTGTTTCCTTTTTCATAAATTCTAATGCACGTGATTTTACTTCAGGGAGTTCGTCCATGTGACAAGAGGAGAAGCGTCAGCGAGTGTCAGTCTCTTTTTCCAGAAATTGACTTCTCTCAGGCAAGTACTTGCATTACATGCCAATCATCCTACCTCATTTTCATTTACATATATTACCATTTTTTTTAAATAAAAAAAAAACTGCTATAATTATATCTAAGTTTCTATTTGATAGTTGAATGATACTATGAAACTAGTTTATAATTATCTTAGATAATTGAAATATCTAAAATAAGTCTGGTGTGATATAGATGGATGGCGAAGAAGATGAGCTCTGGTACTTGTACCCTGATGCTAGAGAGCCTTACGAGGATATTGCTGCCAGGGAAATCCAGTTTTTAAAATGGTGATTCCTTTTAATTCTTCCTAGTACTACTGTCACTCTATAATTAAATAAATAAAAAAAAAAACCAAGCTCCTCTTAATTTATAATATGAGCGGAGTTTTGAATTTATAATTTCATTATTTTTTTCAATGGCGGCAGAGAATTATGTTAATGATTTTCATTTCTAATCAATAATTTGTTATTCATGAGCCAGAAAAGAATTTTTTATTTTTATTTATTTTTAATTGTCGAGTCACCTTAATTTTGTAGGTTGTGGACTCGACCAGAAAAAGAGATAGTAGTTGTGAGCCATGGAGTAGTGTTGCAGCACATACTTTACGTTCTAGAAAATGACTGTGATCCATCTGTCAAAACTCAATTATGCAGACGGTGAGTACACTATTACTTTATTCTCATCGTATTTTTTTTTATAATACGCTAACTAATATAATTTATTTGACAATAGATATATCTCTTATATAAATAAAATTATAATTATAATATATTTATTCATAATTTAAGTAATTAATATATTTTTTTTAATCATATTTATGACGGAATTGAGTGACAGGTTCAAAATTTAGAACATTCTTCATCTTAAACATTTTACTACATTTTTTTTTTTATTAACATTTTGAAAAGTCTAGATTCAGCTCTACCTCTCTCTGTTCTTATTCTGTATAATTCTTGACTCTTATTTTGTATTTATGTACTGATCTGACATTGAAGTCATAAAGCGTACTTTTTTAAAGAAAAAATGCTGCTGCATTATAAGAGATGTTTATTCTCAATGGCTAATCAAAAAATGTGTTTTTGATTTTGTGTTTACAGCTTTAACAACTGTGAACTACGTTCAGTAGTCATCGTCAACAAAAGGTGAGAATTTCATTGCCAATAAATTAATTATAATTATTGCACACATATATAATTAATTCTCAATATTCGTATTCCAAATGCTTCATTAATTAACTTTTATTTATAATTAATTTGCAGAATGATGGACTCGGATTCTTCTAATACCACTAGCTTCTGAGGATACAATTAATTTCTCAAGGATTCTTTCACTAATAATTTGTTTAATTTGTCATTCTTATTATTGTTTCATTTGTTTCTTCGTTTAATTTTTTTTTTTCCATTTTCCACAAGGATTCTGTATCCAATGAATACTTAAATTTTTAATGTCATATTCTCCTGAAAAATAATATGGTTTAAGCCAAGGTTTATAATTTATGCAGCCAGTTTATAATTTTACTCTCTCTAAATAATTTGGCACGTAAATAATTAGTATCCGCGCAAGAAAAAATTTGTATGGGATGGTCTCACCAACATTAATTGTGAGACCGTTCAATTATATTGAATTATTTCACATTATTTATACTAAAATATGATGCATTTTAATTTTTTAATATAATTAATATAAATGTGGTACAATTTTATTTTGGGGATCTCACCGTTAATTGGTGAGACTGTCCCATACAAGTTTTCTATACTGGATAAGAACGAGATTGTTACTTCCAATTTAAAGAAGTGAATAGTTAAAAGGGTGAAAGTGTGGGGAGACCTCCCTCCTGTAGTGGAAGTTGCTTTATAAGCTGTGTTTGTAATGGTTAATCTTGTCAAGTTTCCTTAGATCCCTGACTCGATCGGTGTCAGATTCACAAACAGAAAAAAGTTAAAACAATTTTTTTGTCAACTTATCTTTGAAGACATGTTAATATAAAGAAGGGTAAATTGTAATGAAATACCGTAACGTTTGATCATATTGCAATGAAATCGTATTTTTCCTTAGACTGTAACCAAGTACCTCGGATAATTATTATTTGATTCCCTAATGTATTTGAAAATATCATTTTTTGATCTATTTTTACTTTTTTAACTCATACGGTCCCTATTTTTTTTTTAAAATATATCAATTTAGTCTCTATGACCAAAATTTTGACGGTTAAACCTAGCATAAAGTATAAATTAACAATCATTAAATTACTAAATTAGAATGACACTTTTACCTTTTAATTTTTAAACAATTTTACCTATTTGGATAGTTCAATAACAATATTATAAAAATTTAATTTTTTTTAAAATACTTAAAAAAGATTAAATAATAAAATAAATATGATAAAACTATTAAAAATTAAAAGTAAATATTAAAAAAAGTAGAAAATATTAAAATAATATCTTTTATTAAAATAAAATAAATTTAAGATTGAATGCCTATAAAACTCAAAATTTAGTAATTTAATACACACATAATAAATTTATATATATATATTGCAGTTTTGTTATTATATTTTTATTTTTATAATATAATGATAATACATGTATATATATATATATTATAATTTTATTATTATATTATATTTTTATAATATATATGTATATATAATATTTTAACATTTTAGTTTTTGTTGACGTGCGAATCCGGTCAATGTGGTGAATCAGTGAATATTCGAAATTTAAAGGATTGGAATCATAAAAAGACAAAAATGAGAACATTTTTAAAGTGGTTCGGCTTAAAGGAACACCTACATCGACTGTTCTTTGTATTTAAGTCGAGCTTACTGGGTGAGAATGCGGAGCTCTCTTATGTTTGTGTTTTCTAGAAAAATTGGTAACCTTTATAACAGGGGTGTCCTGCTCCTTTCATAATATGAAGGGGCGAGAGTCATCCTATTTTATATGGAATCTAATTACATGTTTTAAGGGCGAAATTCTATTCCTTAATGGACGTGTTTTAATTTAAATGCAATAGCTGATTATGTGGAATTTGAGGTTGATTGGGAGTCTGCTTGGTTGATCGAGTGTAATCCCCGTATTCTCGGGATTCTTCCTTAAATTATGGCTCCGGATTACGAGATGCGAACCTCGTGGTTAGTGAGCTGTGGGCTATTACTCATGTGGTCGGTTAGTTTAGTGGGGTGTTGTACTTCGACTTCTTTGTTGTTCCTCCCTTCATGGTTCATTGGGTTTGGATCGACCCAGGAAGTACTACCGGGTTTTCAAATACTTTCTAAATTCACTTTATACATTTCAAACCATTGAAAATCGTATCAATTTATAATTCAAAAATATTTTTTTTTCTAGTGAGCCCATTGAAATACACTTTTTAAAAATTTTGGCAGAGTTCCCTCTATTTTTCTGATTTCCCAAAACCTGTTTCAGATAAAAACTCAAATCACATAAAATCCACAACACTTCAAATCTCATTTCATTCAAATGCGCACTTTACCGTTTAGTGCGACTTTCCAACAATTTAAAATAAAATAATTCATAATTCTATATTTACAAACATTCTAAAAATATAAAAAAAAAACAGCAATCATAAAATGATTTACAAAACATATATATAATCTCTTCGAAATTACAGACTTCTGTATATGCATGCTTACAGAATATTTATACAAAAAATATAACTACCCAACTGTAGTGACTCTGGGACTCTGTCAGCAACTCTCTCTTCAGTCTTTGGCCTTCTTAGTATCCCTGTGACCTACGCGCGATAAAAACGACGCGCTAAGCATATCGCTTAGTGGGTGTACACTCATTTATTAAAACTCATAAATACCTTTTCATAATAAAAATATCACAATATACATATTTCAATTCCAAGCATTTACATAAATAAAACGAGTGAAATTGATTCAAAGAAATAACTCATTTCAATTTATAATCCATATAAAACCAAATCATAAACTAGGTTATAATCATAAACGTATAAAATCAATTCTGAAATTCACTTATAAACATATTATTCAAATCACTTCAATTCTGGCCCTCTAGAATACTCAATATAAACCAGGACTGGAATATGGGTCGTTCGACCACAGTGACTGTCTGTCGAACATAACTCCCACCCTAGGACGAATCCTAAGAGTGGTACGTATCTCCCTACTCTAGAACCGAGTGGTCGGAACCTAGAGAGGTACATAACTCCCTATCCCAGGAACGAATCCTTAGGAAGGTATGTGTCTCCCTACCCCAGGACGAATCCGTGAGGAGGTACGTGTCTCCCTACCCCTGGACGAATCCATGAGGAGGTACATGATAAGTCATCAATAGCAATGTCAATGTCGGTGCAGTACTGCTCTCTGAACCCAGCTGGTATACCAACCTCCTATATCCATTTCTATGTCTAAGTATCCTAGGGCCGTTTCGATAAAATATTTTCAAATATTCACTGTAATTTACAAATCAACGGTCAACTAAATAAATATACAATTCAAACGATGTTCTTAAAATATACATATATGATTTCATGAAAAGTAAACAATATTCAAATAATATTCTAACACGAGTAATTTCAATAAAATCGTAATATTCGAAATACGATCGAAATACGATCAAAAATATAAAATAATTCCAAAGAAACTATTATAAACACATAATAACAAAATTCTTCAAATAAATCGCAGATTCAAACTAAAAATACTTAATACTTTTGTAAAGAATTCGAAAACGGGTGTACACCAACCTGGATACCGTTTCCTTTTCGACAAATCGCGTTTCTAGGTTTCTTTTTCCTTCCCTTTCTCTTTCTCCTTCACTTTCCTCTTCTCTTTCCTTCCTCTTCTCTTCTTCTTCTTCTTCTTCTTCTTCTTCTTCTTCTTCTTCTTCTTCTTTTTTTTCTCGCACTCTCTCTCGGTTTCTTTCTTTTCCCTTTCTGTTTTTCTAGAGAGTTCTGCGATGACTTATTTTTTTTTATAAAAGTTCGGTCGTCGCGACCTGTGGTTGCGCCACTAGGTCGCGTTGCTCTCTGGAGCAACTCCACCGCCTTCATCGCGATCACACATCGCGGTATCCTGGTCGCGATGGGGGTCGCGATGCTCACTGCCAGGATTTTCACTTTTTCGTCGCGAGCCAGTCAGCGCGATCTGTGGTCGCGGTGACCAGATCGCATTGCTCACTGCCCGAAAATGCCATTTTTTGCCGCGAGCAACTCATCGCGATCTGTGGTCGCGGTGAGGGTCGCGATACTCACTGTTCCAATTTTTCACCCTTCATGCATCATTTCTGGACCGTTCTAATTCTGTTACATTTAATTACATTTTATACCCCTCAAATCACAAAATTTATATTTACATATTCAAACTTAATTCTTCAAAATTAGGGATGTTACAGTGCCTGTAGGAACCGTTTTTCCGTTCCACTAGTCGCGCAGTGGAAATAACATTTTAAAATTTTTATACAGATTGCAAAAACAATCTGTGACAAGTAAAACTTTGGAACTATATTTTCGGAATAATAAAAATAATATATATCACATATATATTTATTTTATATATACAGAAAATCGTAATCAATGAAAGAAAAAAAAAATTAAGGAACATACTACCGTTGGAGGCTCCTTCGTATTTTTTTTTTTTTACAACTCCTAGTCTGTACCACTACGTCTTCCTTACTATATCCCAGCACCGGTAACTTGCGTGTGGGAGCGTCACGTTGTCAGGATCAGTGAAGAGGTTAAATGGAACAAAAAAAAAGAGTTAGAGAGATCCTGTATCTCTCCGGTCACTTTTTTTTTTCTGTATATCTTACGTAAAAAAAACTTTTAAACGTAAAACTCTTTGGTTTAGTTGTCTGTTAAATTAAAAACTCTTTTTAATATATCTATTTAAGTTACCAAATTAATAAAAACTCTTTTTATTAATTTATCAGTAGCTTTTGAATTTAAACTTTTTAAATTCAATTTTATTTTATTTTATTTAATAAATGAGATAATCATATTATCTCTTTATTCAAAATAAAAATAAAAATAAACTATTATCAGACTTTTAAATTTAAACTTTTTAAATTCAAATTTATTTTATTTTATTTAATAAATGATATAATCCTATTATCTTACTATTTAAAATAAAATATCAACTATCACCCTCCTCTTATGACTAATTACATAATTAAATAATCTTATTATTTAATTGTTATAATTGCAATTATTTAAATAATTGAATAATCACATAACTTAATTAACTCCTGACACGTGTCACTTTTGCAACACTATTAATTGGACCATCCAATTAATTATACGTGACCCTTGTTACCTAAATGGATCGGGCTAGCAAGGGACCTAATGGACCCACAGTATTTTGAGCTCCGATAATCCTCAGAATCATTAATTGAACTCTTTAATTAATATTCCTTGATTATCAACTCCGGTATTATTCCACTAAAAATTCGAAACTGCATTCTCTCAACCGCGGACGCTTTTACACAGACCGATATCACTCGGTGTCCATCGATATAGATATTACATATGGTGTGACCCTCCACAGTAGTTCATAATTAGAGCTGGGTCATAATGTCCGTTATACCCCTATAATTATATATATCCTTTAAGCACCGCTGATTCTCTAATGAACAATAAATCCTGTTTCCTTATGGAATCAGGAGAGCGCTCATATTATTCAAGCCCCGAATCAACTCTTAAGGGAACTACTCTCTACTTCTCACAAGAAGGAGTGGATTCCACTATTGTGTGCAAACTTTCCCAGCCACAAGCCAAATCGCAATCCCAACATACGGAGAATATTGATCGGGAATAATCATCCGACCTCACCCATGGTATATCAAAGATCACGATCTAACCTGAAGGAGTCGATAAGACACTTAGGATTGAGATCACCCACATATAGCCATTATAAGTTGATGTATATGAATCTCATTAGTAAACGGATCTTGGTGAGAGATTCATATAGATCATGGCCCAGTCCTATATGATCACATCATAGAAGGTGCCTCCATTCTCATATCTCCATATGAATGATTCAGGATAGAATCATCGTATAATACAGAATGGACCGCAACTATAGATTAACTACAAATAAAGTACCCAGCTTTATTTGCTATATATGGACTCTTTAGATTGCACATCTCTTACTGTATCCATCTGTATATGACAATCATATACATAGTATGAGATTACATCCGACAATCTAGGATGTTATAATGTACAAGTTTATATAATATAAATGATACGATAAGAATGAATTGAACTCTTATTTTATTTATTTATAAAAACTATTTACAAATTACATCTTTAGGGCAAAAACCCCAACAATGCTTGCCATCTTCTGCTCTCTTTTGCGGTGAGTTCTCTATTCTTCTTTTCTTTCTTTTGCTGCATGCTTCTTGTTGTGGTTGTTTTCTTTTTGAATCTTCTATCTTGAATCCTCGTGTTTGGGCTTTCAGTTGGTACTTGGAGAGGAAGAAACCCTATATATATATTAATTATTTTGTATGTATCCCTACTTGGTCAGTTTGCGTGTCTGTGACTCTCTGGTGCCTCTGGCTCGAGCCTTTAGGTCGTAGTAGACGCCTAGGTTTCCTTTTTTTGTTGCCTAATTTCAGTTTTTTTTGTAGATATCTGGTTTGAGTACTCAGAGGTCCTGCAAGGATAGAGGGACAGAGGCTTCTGCTTCTGGTGCCCTGGGGACAATTGTATTTAGCCAAGTCGATAATCTCGACCATCTTAGAAAGGTGGAGGTGGTGAATTGTATAGAGATACTGAACATACTTCCTCAAGCTGCTTACATGGGGATACGGGAAAAAAGGACGTTTTCGTGTCTGTTTCTTCCAGGATTTATCGGGGGCATTTGAGGGTCATAATGGACTTCTTTTGGTTCCTCAGTGGCCACCAAGTATTGGTACCAGCGGTTTAAATCTCAATAGCATTTCCTTATTTCAACTTTCAAATTCATAGTTTTCAGTTCTTAATTGGGCATCTGATACATATTACAGGGTTTACAGGACTGGATCACGGGTTTACAGTCGGGTTTCCCATATCGAAATGAAATGGTATCCCTATATACACAGTCGGTTTCCCATTTCAGAATGAAATGGTATCCGTATATTCATAGTCGGTTTCCCATTTCAAAATGAAATGGTATCCGTATTTCACAGTCGATTTTCCATTTCAAAATGAAATGGTGTCCTTATTTCACAGTCGGTTTCCCATTTCAAAATGAAATGGTATCCGTATTTCACAGTCGGTTTCCCATTTCAAAATGAAATGGTATCCGTAGAATCATCATAATCATCAAGAATATCAGTGCAGTACTGCTAAGTGCACCCAATTGACATGTCAATCTCCTATATCCATATTTCCCTATACATATATCAGGGCCATAATTCAGGTATTACATTTTATAAATCATCAACATACTCAATTTTCAATATTCAGATAAATTTCATATAACCAAAATTCTCTCAATTAATCCACAATCAATATTCATCAACATTTGTAAAACAAGATATTAAAAAACATATCAAATAACAGAAAACGGAACGTAATAATAATATATGTCATAAATTAAAATCATTAAACTCAATATAATCACAATTCTGTAATTCAAAATTATTTTCAAATATTATTCACAAATTAATTCAATCAAAACTTACTGATTATTAAAATTTCAACTAATCAATTTGAGTCTGAAAACTAATACTCAAAATAACAGTGTACACTAACCTGAATACCAGTTTTACGAACTTGTCTTTCCTGGATTTCCTTTTTCCTTTCTCCTTTTCTCTTTTTCCCTCATTTCTTCTTCCTTTCTTCTTCTTCCTCTTCTCTTCTTCTTCTTATCTTCTTCATCTTCTCTTCTTCTTCTTCTCTTCTTCTCCTTCTCTTCTTCCTTTCTCTCTCTTTTTCTTTCTCTTCTTTTTCTTTCTTTTTCTTTTTCTTTCTCTTCTCTCATTCTCTCTCTATTTTTCTGGGTTGCTTCTTCGTGAAGCTTCCATCGCCATCTTATTTTTTTTATAAAATTTCGGTCATCGCGACCTGTGGTTACGCCACCTGGTCGTGGTGATTGGTCGCGGTGCTCACTGCAAACATTTTCCTTTTCTTTCATGCATTTCTGGACCGCTCCACCTGGATTAGAAAAGATTCATAATGTGTTCAAAATGTGTCCATGTTGGTAGTGAGTACCGCGACTAGGGATCGCGATGAGCAGCTCGCGGTAAAAATGGTGATTTGAGGCAGTGAGCACCGCGACCAGGGATCGCGCTGAGCAGTTCACGGTGAAAATGTTGATTTTAGGCAGTGAGCAATGCGACCAACATCACGACCAAACACCGCGATGGTTGATCGCGATGAAAGCGGTGAAATCACTCCAGTGAGCAACGCGATCAGGTGGTGCGACCACAGGTCGCGAAGAGCGGTCGCGATGACCTAAATTTTATAAAAAAAATAAGATGGCGGTGGAAGCTTTACGAAGAAGCAACCCAGAAAAATAGAGAGGGAACGAGAGAAGAGAAAGAAAAAGAAAGAAAAAGAAGAGAAAGAAAAAGAGAGAGAAAGGAAGAAGAGAAGGAGAAGAAGAGAAGAAGAAGAAGAGAAGAGGAAGAAGAAGAAAGGAGAAAAAAAGAGAAAATGAGAAAGAAAAAGGAAATCCAGAAAAGAAAAGTTCGTAAAACTGGTATCCAGGTTGGTGTAAATTGAATTGAATTGATTTATAAATATTCACTTAAAATGATTTTGAATTACATAAAAGTGATTTATATTGAATTTATTGATTTTAATTTTCAAAATTTACGGTTACGTTTCGATTCCTGTCACTTTATATGTTTTTTAATATCTTATTCTACACATATTGATTGATATTAATTTTAGACTTATTGAGCATGTTTGATGATTTAGAAAATCTGTAATACCTGAAGAAAGGCCCTGATATATGTATAGGGAAATATGGATATAGGAGATTGACATGTCGATTGGGTGCATTTTAGCAGTACTGCAACGAAATACCTGATGATTATGATGATATACGGATACCATTTTATTTTGAAATGGGAAACCGACTGTGAATATACGGATACCATTTTATTTTGAAATGGGAAACCGACTGTGAATTTACGGATACCATTTTATTTTGAAATGGGAAACTGACTGTGAATATACGGATACCATTTCATTTTGAAATGGAAAACCGACTGTAAACCCGTAATCCAGTCCTGTAAACCCTGTTATGTGTATCAGATGCCTAATTAAGAACTGAAAGTTAGAAAATGATGTGAAAATAAAGAAATGTTATTGAGATTGAAACCCGGAAACATTTGAAAATATGTTAATTAACATAGTTTCAGTATTTGATATATATATTGTTGTTTTATATTATTTTTGAAAATTAGTTCCATTGTTTTATATTATATTGAAGTTTATTTTAGTGTACACCCACTAAATATTATTGCTTAGCGCGTTGATTTCATCACGCGTAAGTAACAGGGATACCGAGGGAGAAAAAGAGTAAAGAGGAGATAGCTGCAGATTGAAGATTTAGAGTCACTATATCTTTGGGTAGTAATACTTTTGTATATTATATTCAGTTAAGCATGCATATACAGAAGTTTGTAAATGTGATATATTTATGTTCTGTAAATAATTGTTTTATGGTTTATGTTTTCTTTCAAAGTTTGTAAATATTGATTAAATATGTTTGATTTGAACATGTTTGGAAAGTCGCACTATATGGTAGAGTGCGCAATTGATTGAGAAAAGAAATTTGAAATGTTGAAAATATATATTGTTTGAGTTTTTGATGTAAACAGGATTTTTGGGAAATCAGAAAAATAAAGGAAACTCTGGCAAAATTTTTCAAAACAAGTTTTGGATGGGCTCACTAGAAAAGCATTTTAAAAATATAATTTATTTGATTTTCAATGGCTTTCTGATTATAAAGTGAGTCAAGTCAAATTTTGAAAACCCGGTAGCGCTCCCTGGGTTGATCCAGACGGGTCGGATCAGGGAGTGTTACACCACGGGGATACACTGAGTCTAATGAAACCAGTTCTTTTAGCTCTGCTGGTGCCATTCTGTAAGGAGCTATTGATACTGGAAACGTACATGGTACCCCGTCAATCACAAACTCCACTTCTCTCTGAGGTGGCAAACCAGGAAGCTCCTCTGAAAATACATCTGGAAAATCACATACAGTGGGTATATTCTGAATGGTCGAAGGAATCTTTCTGGAATCAACCTCTTAAGCCAAATAAGCTTCACAACCCTTTCTGATCAGTTTACAGGCTGTAGTGGCTGAAATGACATTGGAGAGAAAATTCCTCCTTTCACCCACCATCGTGATTTCTGTGCCTGCGACTGTTCTGAGTGTTACTCGTTTCAATTCGCAGTCGATCACCACCTTGTGTCTGGATAGCCAATCCATGCCAAGAATAACATCAAACTCATGGAATGGCAACTCTATCAAATCTCCTGGAAATTCATATTCCTGAATCCGAATAGGACAATTTCTGTATACATGATTCACAACTACACTTTGGCCTATTGGATTGCTAACTAACACATCATACTCAGTAGGTTCAGTTTTCAAACTTTGTTGTTTCAACAATGCATCACATATATAGGAATGAGTGGAACCTGGATCTATCAATGTAATAGTTGTAGTGTCAAAGATAGAAACAGTACCAACAATCACGTCTGGCGCATCCTTGTCTTCCTGAGCCCTAATACCATAGGCTCATGCAGGGGTACAACTATCTGGTCTAGCTATTGATTCTGATACCCCTCTATGGCTACCACCTTTAATTCCTGCCTGACTGGGCCTCCTACTTTTGGAAGCAGTAGGAATAGATCTCTCTGGTTGCTGAACATGAGTACACTGGTTTTTCGGGTAATCTCTGTAAAAATGTTCACGAGATCCACACCTGTTGCAAGATCCTGTAACTCTCCAGCATTCACCAGGATGTCTTCTTCCACAATGCTCACACAATGCAGGGGCGGGTCCCCTACCTGCACTCTCAGGGGTACTGGCTATTGAGGTTGCAGATTGACCCGGCCTGGCTGTGGGTATGGGCCTCTGTGACTACATCGGACCACTAGACTGTGGTCCCTTAAACTTCTTACTCTGGGGCTGATATGAACTTGATGGCCCTGCTCACCTTCTCTGTTGACCTCTGTCTCTTCTGGCCTGCTCTTCTTTCTTGATTTTTTCAACATTCAGTGCTGCAGAGACAAGTCTGGGAAAATCCTCAAACTCAAATGTAGCAACTTGTAGGCGAATATAATCATTCAACCCATCTTCAAACCTCCTACACCTGTTCGCCTCTGTAGCCACCATATCTCGAGCATATTTACTCAACCTGACAAATTCTCTCTCGTACTCTGTCACTGTCAGCTGTCTCTGCTTTAGGTTGGTAAATTCTCTCTTCATATTATCCAGATAAATGCGACCGACATATTTTCTTCGAAATTCCTTCTGAAACAACTCTCAAGTTCTATCTTCCGGCCGCACTGACTGTATAACGGAGGTCCACCATTGGTAGGCATCCTCCTGTAATAAGGATACTGCTGTAACATCCCCTGACCCGACCCGTCTGGATCAACCCAGGGAGCGCTACCCGATTTTCAAAACTTTTCTTAATTCTATTTATAATCTGAAAACCAAATACTTTATACTTTAAAAATCCTTTCTAGTGAGCCCATCAAAATCAGTTTTAAAAATTTCGGCAGAGTTTCCTCTGTTTTTCTGATTTTCCAAAAATCTTGTTTCCAACAAAAGTCCAAAACAATATAATTTCAACACTTTTAAATCAAACTTTCAATCAATTGCGCACCCTGCCGTTTAGTGCGACTTTCCAAACAATTTTAAATAAAACAATTCATAATTCAATATTTACAAACCTTTGAAAATGAAAACATAAATCATAAAACAATTATTTACAAAACTTATATACATAACATATTTACAAATTTCTGTATATGCATGCGAAATTGAATATAATACACAAAACTATATAGCTACCCGAAGGTATAGTGACTCTAAAACTTCAATCTGCAGCTATCTCCTCTCTACTCATGTACTCCCTCGGTATCCCTGTTACCTACGCGTGATAAAAACCAACGTGCTAAACAATAATGCTTAGTGGGTGTACACTAAACTCATTTATCGAAATCACAAAATAAATTTCAACATATAATATAAACATAATATAATATAAAGTAAATTACTTATTTAACTCAATTAATAAATTAAACTATTCAATATCTATTTTCTAAATTCATTCATAAACAGTTTATTAAATCTCATTTCAATTCTAGCCCTTTGGTATACTCGACATAATTTCAGGACTGGAATATGGGTCGTTCGACCTCAGTGGCTGTCTGTCGAACATAACTCCCAACCCGAGGACCGGCACTTGGGGCTCGTACAATCCAAGGGTAGTACATATAACTCCCTACCCTAGGACCGAGTGTTCGGTAACCTAGAGAGGTACATATCTCCCTATCCCAGGACGAATCCTTATAAAGGTACGTATCTCTCTACCCCAGGACGAATCCTTGGGGAGGTACGTGTCTCCCTACCCCAGGACGAATCCTTGGGGAGGTACATAATATCAACATCAATATCAATATCGGTGCAGTACTGCTAAAATAACTCAGCCGGTATACCAACCTCCTATATCCGTATATATGTCCAAGTATCCTAGGGCCGTTTCACAATACCATAATTTAAATTTTCATTTTAATTAACATTTATCAATTCAATAATAATGATATTCACAAAACAGTATTCATAAACATATTCGAATTCATACGATATCGCAAACCCATAGTAATTTTCAAAATCAATAATAAATTCTCAAATCATTTAATCAAAATATAGAAATTTAAATCAAATCATATAAAGAAATTCATAACATTTAGATCAAAACATTCCCTTTCTTTCGAATTCAACACTATAATTTTTCAAAACAATATTCGTAATTCACACAATACTCTCAAATAATTTCCTTTAACATAATTGCTGTAAATCGAAAATCGAATTAATTTAAAATATTCAAATCAAGAACGATATAAACATATAACCAACAAAATAATTAAATAAACTCAGATTCAAATCAAAAACGCATAAGAAAACCATAAAGGTTTCAAAAGCAAGTGTACATCAACCTGGATACCCTTTTTACGCCTTTTTTCCTTCTGGGTTTTTTCTTTTTCCTTTCTCTTTTTTCTTTTTCCTTTTTCCTTCTCTTTTCCTTTTCCTTTCTCCTTTCTCCTTCCTCTTCTCTTCTTCTTCTTCTCTTCTTTTTCTTCTTCTTCTTCTTCTTCTTCTTTCTCTTTCTTTCTCTTCTTTTTCTCCTCTCCCGTTTTCTCTCTTTCTTTTCTAGTTTGCTTCCTCGAGAAACTTCACCGCCTCTTATTTTTTTATAAAAATTCGGTCATCGCGACCGCTCATCATGACCCGTGGTCGCGCCACCTGGTCGTGTTGCTTACTGGAGTGATTTCACCGCTTTCATCGCGATCAACCATCGCGGTACCTGGTCACGACGTTGGTCGCCATGTTCACTGCCTAAATTCGATATTTTCGCCGCGAGCAGCTCATCGCAATCCCTGGTAGTGGTGACTGGTTGCTGTACTCACTGCCCAGTTTTTCACCCTTCTCTTCGTGTATTATTTTTCGACCGTTCAAATTGGTTCATTTGAAAACCTAAAAATATACATATATTTAATTACATTCTCCACCCCTCAAATCATAAATATTATATCCACATACTCAAAATTAATTATTTGAAATTAAGGATGTTACAACTGCACACTCTAGTTTTTCTTCAGGTGTACGTATCTGCTCTAAGATTCTTTCCGTTCGTTCAAACCAGTACTCTGTGGCAGATGCATCCTTATCTTTTCTGCCATGGAAATCAGTCGGTCTGTATTTGGCCAAGCGTTCAATGGCTGACCTTCGTAGCGCTGCTCTAGCCACGTTCTGAAAGAATTCAGCCATTTGTTGTATAAATGCTGGCTGACCCTGAACTTTTGATCCAGCCGCCCTTGGGCTTACTGATTCTCTGGATGCTCCCCCAGCCACGCTGGCGGGACTTCCAGGTCTATCTCCATTTCCTTCCATTTCTTTTTATCCTATATAAGACAGAAGAGAGGTCTGCAGATTAGAGTCACATACTCCTATAGATGTCTTTATACCATGCATGCATATACAGACTATTACTATTTTGGTCCAGAAACGCCTAAACCGCGTTCTGATACCACTTAAATGTAACACCCCCTGACCGGATCAACCCAATGAGCGCTACTCGATTTTTAAAATTTTTCTTAATTCTGTTTATAATTTTAAAACCATTGAAAATCAAATAAATCATATTTTAAAATCCCTTTTCATAGTGAGCCAATTCAAAATTGTTTTGAAAAATTTTGCCAGAGTTTCTTCTGTTTTTCTGATTTTCCAAAAATCTTATTTTCAACAAAAACTTAAACAATATAATTTCAACACTTCAAAACTCATTCCTCAATCAAATGCGCACTCTACCATATAGTGCGACTTTCCAAACAATTTCAAATGAAATCAATACATAATTTATACTTACAAAACTTTGAAATGAAAATATGAACCGTAAAACAAATATTTACAAAATATATATATGACACATTTACAAACTTCTATATATACATACGTAACTGAATATAATATACAAAACTATATATCTACCCAAAGGTATGGTGACTCTGAACCTCAGTTTGCAGCTATCAGCTCTCTCTTCAGTCCTTTCCTTCGCTATTATCTCTATTACCTACGCGTGATAAAATCTACGCGCTAAGCAATAATGCTTAGTGGGTGAACACTAAAGTAAATTTCAATGTAATATAAAACAATAGATCAAAAATTTAGAAATTCAGAGATATATATAAAACAAACATCACATTTCGAATACTGAAACTATATAAAGTAAAATGTTCCAAAAGTTTCTGGGTTTAATTCTCAATAGTATTTCCTTATTTCAACTTTCAAATTCATAGTTTTCAGTTCTTAATTGGGCATTTGATACATATTACAGGGTTTACAGGACTGGATTATGGGTTTACAGTCGGATTTCCCATATCGAAATGAAATGGTATCCCTATATACACAGTCGGTTTCCCATTTCAGAATAAAATGGTATCCGTATATTCACAGTCGGTTTTCCATTTCAAAATGAAATGGTATCCGTATATTCACAGTCGGTTTCCCATTTCAAAATGAAATGGTATCCATATTTCACAGTCGGTTTCCCATTTCAAAATGAAATGGTATCCGTAGAATCATCATAATCATTAAGAATATCAGTGCAGTACTGCTAAGTGCACCCAATTGACATATCAATCTCCTATATCCATATTTTCCTATACATATATCAGGGCCATAATTCAGGTATTACATTTTATAAATCATCAACATACTCAATTTTCAATATTCAGATAAATTTCATATAACCAAAATTCTCTCAATTAATCCACAATTAATATTCATCAACATTTGTAAAACAAGATATTCAAAAATATATCAAATAACAGAAAACGGAAAGTAATAATAATATATGTCATAAATTAAAATCATTAAACTCAACATAATCACAATTCTGTAATTCAAAATCATTTTCAAATATTATTCACAAATTAATTCAATCAAAACTTACTGATTATTAAAATTTCAACTAATCAATTTGAGTCTGAAAATTAATACTCAAAATAACAGTGTACACCAACGTGGATACTAGTTTTACGAACTTTTCTTTTCTGGATTTCCTTTTTCCTTTTCTCTTTTTCCCTCCTTTCTTCTTCCTTCTTCTTCTTCCTATTCTCTTCTTCTTCTTATCTTCTTCCTCTTCTCTTCTTCTTCTTCTCCTTCTTTTCTTCCTTTCTCTTCTTTTTCTTTCTTTTTCTTTTTCTTTCTCTTCTCTCGTTCTCTCTCTATTTTTCTGGGTTGCTTTTTCGTGAAGCTTCCACCGCCATCTTATTGTTTTTATAAAATTTCGGTCATCGCGACCACTTCTCGCGACCTGTGATCACGCCACCTGGTCGCGTTGCTCACTGGAGTGATTTCACCGCTTTCATCGCGATCAACTATCGCGGTGTCTGGTCGCGATGTTGGTCGCGTTGCTCACTGCCCAAAATTAACATTTTCACCGCGAGTTGCTCAGCGCGATCCCTGGTCGCGGTGCTCACTGCCTAAAATCACCATTTTTACCGCGAGCTGCTCATCGCGATCCCTGGTGGCGGTGACTGGTCGCGGTGCTCACTGCCAATATTTTCCTTTTCTTTCATGCATTCTTTCTGGACCGCTCCACCCTTCAAATCATAAATATTATATTATATTCACATACTCAAAATTAATTCAACCATACTTTTCATATTTATTTGAAATTAGGGATGTTACATGCATCATAGGAGTTTTGTGCTGAAGCCTGGTGAGTTGGTTCCGCGCCTCATTTTCTTTACCTTTGCCATGTATTTACCTTTCCTTTTTTTTTTTTTGCAGATGGTACGGACTCGAATCCTTTTCTTTTTGAGGAGGAGAAAACGACGTTCGACGCCCTTATAGCCTTGGTCCTAAAGGATCCGAGGGAGCTCGCTACGTATAAGCGGGTTACTAAGGAGCTCCTGGTGAAATTCAAACTTGCCCTTGATAATAGAGTGGCTCTATAGCATCTTGCGAAGTGGGGTACTGAAGTGGCTGATCTGCGTGCTCCGAGCAAGGAGGTGGTCCCAGCTGGTCAAGTTCAAGGAATAGTTGTTGCTCGCTCATGAGGCTAGTCTCAGGTGGACGCTGGGCTACAACAACAATAGCGCCTGCCGCGGGGTTCGATGAGGAGCTTGAATATAAAGAAATCCTCCCCTGGGTAAGAAGGTGGCTGGAACCCCTCTCTTCGCTCTTCCTAAAAAGAATAAGCTAGCGGCTTCCAATAAGAGCGACCAGATCTTACTCCTAGAGGATTCTACTCACAAGCCCTTGCCTTCAGTTGCCGTTGTTGATGGTGCTTGTGGAAAAAAAGAAGGGGATCAATTTTGATGCTTTCGCGGAGCAGCCTGTCCATAGGGGGTTGTCCGGCCCTTCTGTTGTGGCGGGCTTTGTTGCTTATCCGTCCTCGAGCCGGGGTCTTGGCACAGTTGCGCATGAATACCTCAAGCGAGCTCCAATACTTTACAAGGAGTTCCTTACTGGGGGCCTGAGCCACCGCATTGAGGAGGACGAGGGTCCAGATCTTCGTCATACATTAGTTCGTCACGTTCTCCTTGTAAGCTTATGCGCTTTCATGCGTATTTCTAATAATAAATCCTACTTTTACTAGATGTCGCATTGTACTTATATATGTTCTATCTTTACCAGCTTTATATGAATATCTGTTTAAACCTTTAAGTAAAGTAAAACTTGAAACATAAATATATAGGAGGATAGAACCTGATAGGTGACCTTCTTAAGGGGGTCGTAGTGGATCTCTAGCTCGGGGAGGTCCCTCCATTGGTTGTGCTCCAGCGGCCTTAGTCATTTTAATGGCTTACGAGCTGGTGTCTTTAACCGGTATTTCTTGAGCTTTGTTGCTTTTCCGGGAGTTGACTTCACTAGGTGGAGAGCTTTTCATGTTGGCAAGTCTTGTCAACCCTTAGCATGGCTCCTGGGGAGGCAGCCACTGTAGATGCTAGTTATGCTAGTTTGGGGGCATGTGGCCCTTTGGCAAAATTTCGCTAATTTATATAGCTCCTCGGGGAGGCTATTTGCCGCAAGTATTGACTTCGCTCTGTCTGGGGCTCTTTGGCGGCCTAGATCGGCGAGTCTCTGTCAGTACTTGGGCAAGTATGAAGGGGTTCCACCCTGGGTGTTTATATTGACCCCACTAGTTAATTGAGCTCGTCAGCCCATAAGTTGGCAGGTTTTTTTGTCAATGTCTACAGCTCTAGGTTTGGTCCTCTAATTATTTCTATTGACCTTACTTGTTAGAAAGCCCGTGGGCTGTCAGGTTAGCGAGCTTTTCCAATGTATATACTCAGATTTTTGGCGAGCTCATAGGTTTGAAAGAATGAGACTTTCTCGTTTTTACATCTGCTAATCTCTCTGGCTCCCTAAGGTCTAGCGGACAATTGTGGCTCGAGAACTTTATGATAGTAAGAATTCCTCTTTTATTGATCGAGATAAACTTTACAGAAGGATATTGGTTTTTCTGTTATCTCATGATGTTCGGACCTTGCTTGCCTTTTGATGGAGTGATGATGAGCTTTTGCCTCGCGGTTATCGCTACTGGGTGCGACCAGTGGGTGCAGCGTTATTACTCGAGGGGGGCTGCAATGACAGCTATAGTAGATTTGGCTTTAGCTGCTTTCTCCCTTGTGTCGAATCTTATCATCTTTTTATAGCACGATCTATCCACCTTCTGTTCCCCATATACATGTCCCTTACCCGTTAGGGTTAGGAATTTCAGGGTCAGGTATTTTGTAGAGGAGATTACTTTCAGATCATTGAGAGCGGGCCTTCCTAAGACGGCGTTGTAGGCCGTGAGGCAGTCGATGATTAGAAAATCAGCCATGGTGGTCACTTGGCGACCTTGCCCTCCCAGGGTAAGGGGTAGGGTGATTAATCTCAGGGGGATGATTGAATCGCCCGTAAAACTATAAAAAGGCTTGTTCGAAGGGCGTAGATGGCTTAGTTTCAGCCCCATCACCTAGAAGGCTGCTTTATACAAAACGTTCACCGAGCTCCCATTGTCGATCATCGTCCTGTAGATAGCCACCCCTCATATTGTTGCTATGATAACTACCGCATCATTGTGGGGCCAATGCATTCCTTGCATGTCTGCGTTCGTGAAGGTTACCTCTTCAGCCATGGTTCGGCATTATTTTGTGGGTCGCTCGTCCATGCTCATCATCCTCAAGGTAGGTTGGCTAGCCTCTTTCACATGTCGCGCTAGTGACCCATTATTTGTCCCCACGAGGTGGGTCACTCCATGAATGGTATGTATAGCTCTTACTACGGGCTCGCTTGGTATCGATTTTGGGTGGATAGGCTCAATCATCTGCTGCTGCTACTACTGTTGAAGTGGCTGCGGCTGCTGTGGCTGTTGCTGGTTCTTGGGACATACCACGTAGTCCCTTAGGCGACCTCGCATGATCAAGCCCTCTATCGCATTCAGACGTATTGTGGCCCGCTTCATTGTGGTAGTGGCAGAATTTGTTCAAGTTGTGGGTCCCCGTGGACGTTCTCATGGGAGGTAGCCTCCCAAATTCTTCCCTATTCCTCTCCGTGTTGAAAGTCATGTCCCGAGAGTCGGACAACTATACGTAAGTCTGGTAGCGGCCTCCACTTCGTCGTGCATCCTCGTCGTTCCTGGCTTTTTTCGCTACCTGGTCTGTTGCGGCGTCGTCCCTGCACGAGTCCCTATTCTTGTTGCGGTTATCTCCTCGGCCGCTGTAACGCCCCTAATTTTATTATTAATTATTATTAAGTATGTAAAAGTTAAGTATGTGATTTAAATTGGAGGAAAGTATATATATTCGATATATAGTGTATAAACAAATAGTAATTTTAACCGATTTGACTCCCATTAGAGATATTATTTTCATGGTGCATTTGGATGATAATGGGTCCAATTGAATATTTGTAAAGTTAATTTGGTAATTGAATAAGTGTGGAATATTTTTGGAATAATTATTGAGATGGAATGTGATTGGTGGATTAGTTTGATAATTAAAGGATGATTGGTAAATCGCATATAATTAATTGTGAATTTGTTGCCATTTTAGAATTTTAAGAAGCTCAAGGGGGTATGTTGCAATTATTATAAAAAAATTTGGATGGTTGACAAGTGGTGTCATATTAATCACGTATTGAGTCAAACAAAAAAATAAAATGAAAGGAAGATAAGATTGTGGCCGGCCAAGCCAAACTAGGAGAAGAAGAGAGAGAGAAAAAAAAAAGATGAAGAAAAGAAAGCCGAGAGAGAGGAGAGAAGGGAAGAAGAAGAAGAAGAAGAAGAAGAAGAAGAAGAAGAAGAAAGAAAAGAGGAAAAGGTTTGAGGAAAATATTATCCAGGTTGGTGTACACGTATTTTCTGGAAAAATATTCTGTGATTAATGTTTTGTTTATGCTTTACTTTGAATTTTCATGATTTCGATAAAAGAATACTGAATGATTTAATGGATTATATTGTTTTATTGAATATGTTTTTATGATTATTGTTTGAAAAATATATTTCTGAGTATTCTGGAAAGATTGAAAAAAAAAAGATTGATTTTGATATATATATATATATATATATATATATATATATATATAAGTTCCTGGAATTTTCGTGTTTCCAACGAATAATTATTGAAAATATTGTTTGAATAGTTTTCGTAAACTATGTTGTTATAATGATTTCAATTTGAAAATAATGTTTGGAAGTTTATTTTTAAATAAATATGGAATATTTAGTGAGTAACGTATTGATTTCAGTATATATATATATATATATTGCGAAAACGAAAGGTTTGAACAATTGTTTTTAATGATTTCGTATTGTGATAATTTAGTGAAATCGTATGACTGAGTATGTGATTTCAGAAATGATATCAGAATATAGTTTGTGAATTATGAAAAGTTGTCAAATTGAGAAAATTATGGAATATCTAAAAAATGACCCTGATATATATATATATACACACACACACACATATATATATATATATATATATATATATATATAGGGAAACAGATATAGGAAATTGACATGTCAATTGGGTTCACTTAGCAGTACTGCATTGAGATTTCTGAGATTTTGATGATTATGATACCACTCTTTGGATTATGTGTAGCCACCGTTGTGGACGGTCCTAGAGTGAAGACATTTTCGTCAGGCAGTCCCCGTAGGGTTCGATGTCGGAAATGATAAATGGGAAACCCAACTGTGTATAATTCAGCGAGCAGTCCCCATTGGGTTCCAGTGTTGAACAACCCTTAATCCAGTCCAGTAAACCTATGATGTGTATCAGAGGCCTAAAGTGAGATGTATGGAAAATTAGGAAATTAAAGGAAACTTATTGTTGGATTTTTCATATATATGTTTATCAAAAGAAGTATATATTCGATAATGATTCACGTTTATATTTTGATATTTGTTAAATAAACAAGTTTATGGTATGTTTATTACTGCTTTTATTTTTTTTATTTATCGAATGATTAGTTGGATTGATGTTGAGTTCTGCTCATATTTTAATACCTATTCAATAACTGAATTCATGGAAGTATGTTTATTACTATTACATGATTTTTATATAATCTTAGTGTACACCCACTAAGCGAAACGCTTAGTGCATTAGTTTTAATGCGTAGGTGAAAAGAATCAGAAGGAAGGACATGACTAAGGAGTAGAGTTCTGCAGAGCAGGATACTTAAGTCACCTTCAGCAATATATTTTTTGGGTAGTTATTTTGTTTACCGTTTTACTTATGTCAAGCATGCATATACAGTCCAATGTAAAAGTTGAATTTATTGAGTCTTGTAATTATTTGGTATCAGTTTTATATATGGATTTTAAAAAAAAAATGTAAATTAAGTGGTTTGTAAATATTTGTTAGTTTTGATGTGATTTTCAAATATAAGGTTATATGTTTTCTGAAAAACTGTCTACTGATTGATTGATTGAGAATATTTGGAAAGTCGCATCGTTAGCAGGATGCGCAAATGATTGGACTTTAGAAGTGTTTGAGTTGTGAATTTGAAATTTTATTAAACAGGTATTCTTTTGGAAAGTTAGAAAAATAAAGGGAATTCTGTCAAAATTTTTATAAATATTATGGGCCCAATTTGAAAGGTTTTTGGAAATATTAATATATATTTTCAAGTATTTTCGAATATTAAGAAAAGTTCAGAAAGTTTTGTAAACTGATAACGCTCCCGGATTCGTTTCGTACGGGTCGGGTCAGGGGGTGTTACAGCCGCCTTCCTTCCGTTTGCTCTTGTTCCACAGGCTCCTGCTCCTGTCCTTCTTAGGGTGCTTCTTGGGTCCGAAAGCCTCCTCCATGTGGATATGGGTGTTGGACCGCTTGTAGAAGTTCATAAGTGTCTTCACCGGTTTGTTGTTTATACTCCGGTAGAGCTCACCGTCTTTTCGTAGGCCGGCGGTAATCGCAGTAAGCACACTGTCATCCGTGGGGCTTTCTAGGCAGCTGACTTCCTTCTAGAAGCGAGTTATGTAGTCCTTCAATGGCTCGTTCGCCTTTAAAAAAACTGTCTCCAGATGGTAAAAGGGAACGAGTTGTTTCTTCAATGCCTTGTACTAGCTCAGAAAGAGCTCTTGGTATTGGTTTCAGCTAGTTGTACTGCCTGTGGGGAGCTCCCTCAGCCATTTTCTCTGGATCTCGCCTAAAGTGACTGGGAAGCATCAGCATTTGACCTTACTGTTGGTTATAAGCAGGCTCATCTGTGCATTATAGGCATCCAAGTGGTCAAAAAGGTCACCAAACGCTTAGTAGGTGGGGATGCTGGGCATCTTGAAGCGCTCGGATAATGACTAGTTGTTGATTTCCCAGTTGAATGGGTTTCTCTCGACATACCTGTCCGTGGGCTCAACGCCTCATCATTGTTGTTCCAAGATGTCTAGTCGTCGCAGCAGGGCCTAGTATCCCAGGTCAAGAAGAGTCATCATCGATGCGCTGGAGGTGGCGCTGTTTTCCCTATGGGGGTGGTTTCGCCGGTTAGGCGGCCTTCTCTCGTTGAGCTGCGACTCGTTGACTCGCTTTCGAAGGGGGGTATATCAGCGGCTGGTACCGCGTGGAGTTCATTCCCACCATTGTTCCTCTCAGGCTTCTAGCCGTGCGCCTGCAGGTGCTGTCTAGGCTGCAGAGAAGTACTGTGTGTAAGGGCGCCACGTTGGTCCCTGTTGAGTTCTACATACCTTTCCCCGTTGGCGTCCATATGGACTACGGGGCCGTGGTGCGAAGGTCCTTCTCGCGACTCATTGCATTCCGTCCTAACTTACATGGCCGTGTTGGCAGAGTGAAAGGAGATTCCGCCTCGCTGGGCATTATCTCGTGGGAGATTCTGTCCGTAGGGCTGAGGTACAGAGCTATTCTCGCCATCCCTCCCAAAGCGCGGTGAGGATGTACTTTCCACAATCTGCTCACGGGAAGGGTGGCTCTGCAGCAGGAGGTTGTATCCAGGGCCGGCCCTGGGCTAGGGCGCAAGGGGCAACCGCTCAAGGCCCCAAATCCAAAGGGCCCAACAATTTATCTTCTTATAATTTTATTATATATATAAAAAAAACAGTATTATTATTATAATAAGGCCCAATTGTTATTCCTAATTTTACACTAAATATAAGGCTCATTTTAATCCCAATTTAGTTTCTTTTTCTTTTTTATGTTTATTATCCCACCACATATTGGGTCCATCGCTAATTTGTTATCCCTAATTTTACCAAATCCATGAAAATTTTTAAACATGTTAGGGCCTCATTTTCAGTTGAGCCCGGGGGCCACCAAAAAGCCAGGGCCGGCCCTGGTGGTATCCACGAGTCATCTCCACCACCATCCTTTCCAGCTCCGCTTGTCTCTCCGCCATTTTATTAAGGTCGGGGGGACCGGAAGGACCTGTCTGCTCATGGCTGCGAGGCTCCATTCATCGATGAAGTTGATTTGTAGGCAAGCTTGCAGCGGGCGGCTGGGTCATCAGTGCGACGGGCGCCGTATTCGTCGCAACTAGCATGTTTGGCGCCATTGGTGCGTTTGGTGCCGTCGGTGCGTTCGATACAATCGGCGGGACTGGAGGTTGATGGAAGGCCTCCGAAGGTCCTTCGACGGAGGGTACGTGTTTACTCCATAGCGTCCTGGAACAGGTGCCTATGCCTCTTGCCATTGGTATTGTTGGCTACTTTTACCTGTAACAATAGATGTTAGAAAACTAAAAGCGATTGTTTCTTACCGGGTTTGGAGGTTTGAATCCTCAAACGGGGCCCCCCTTCTAGCGCCAAACTGTTGACGTGCGAATCAAAATAATTTTCTTCTATTTTTTGAATCCCACCAAAGAAGATGAATTATTTGAATTTAAAAATAATTTCTCCCTCCCACTTTTTTTTAAAGTAAAAATAAAAAATATATCTTTTTTAAAAAAGAAAAAATCTCAATCGTCCATCTCATATTTTTCTTTTTATTTAATAATTTTAAATATTATTTTAGGGTTATTTTGACCTTTTTAACGGTTAAACCTAGTTAACCGTTAAATCTAACAGAATTTCACTAATGGCAGGAGAGATTATTATCAATAAGCGATAAAGTTGACTTCGCTTGTTATTTACAAAACCTTAAGAGATCTAGGCGTAATTAGCTCTTTTCAATAATTATTATGGATGGGATAATGCAATTTCACTTCATGGAAGGGGAAATTTTGCTAAAACCTCTGAGAATATATATATATATATATATATATATATATATATATATATATATATATATATATATATGTAAAGGAATTACATACAACCTATCATATTTTTGCCTTTTTACTTCCTTATACATTTTTATAGTTAACTGACACAAACCTTCCTCGCCGTTAGTAAACTCTAATTAGTTTTAATGGTTGACTTCCAAAATTGTATGTAAAGTCCAAAATACCCCTAAATAGTATCAAATAAATGTAATTACGATTTTTTCTAAGGAAATAATAATAATAATAATAATAATTGTTTCTTAAAATAAAAAAAATGATTTTAAAAAAGTAAAATTAAAATAATTAAAAAAAAAAAGGATGGAGACGACGACGTCGTCGTCTCTATAGAGACCAGAAGACTAGGTCTGATCGTCAGATCTCCAGATGGAGATGAGATCGTCCATTGACAATCGACGGAGACAAGATTCTCCGATGAAATCCTCTAACTTGATTTGCGAAGACAAAAGCAGGGAGAGGAGATTGATCTCTCATTTTCCCAGTCAAAAGCTAGTTCATAAGCAGTAGCATCTATACGTGGGCAATGTGATTTGATTTGCGAAGACCAAAGCAGAGATCTTGGAATTTAAAATCTAACACACACACCAGCACCAAACAATGGAGTCCATTGAAAACGTTTCTTTTCTTTTCTTTTTTTTTAAATTTTTTAATATTTTCTAAAAAAAAAAATATTTAGATTAAAAAAATTATATTTGATCTCTACATGGACGGCTTTTTAATTTTAATTTTTTTTAAAAATAAAGTGAAAAGACCACAATACCCTTAATAGTTAAAATTAACTAGAGTTGACTAATGACGAGTAAGTTTTGTGCCAATTGACCATAAATTTGGATATAAAAGTAAAAAGACAAACTTCAGATAGATTATGTGTAATTCCTTATATATAAATAACACTCAACCTACCTGAAGATTAATGAATTACACTCGCAATTAAAGTTTGAATAAACAGAACACTCAACCTATCGGAAATTTGATGAATTACACTCGAAATCAAAGTTTACATAAATAGACATTGTCTCTCCTCCCATTAAGTTTGACAGTTAACAATAATTGTTGACAGTCTAAAATAATTAAAAAACAAAAATACTCTCAACTAAAAAATAATAAATTAAAAAAAATTGAAAAAGAGCAAAAAAAAAAAAAATATGGGGTGGAGATCCACCCCATCACTCTCATCTCCCGAGATCCATCCATGGAAGATGGATCTCAAACCTACCCTACCGTTGAATCTAGCCTCTACACTGGGTAGGCGAGTTTTGCAATTAAAAGAAAAACAAAAACAAAAAATAAATTAACAAACCACTCTCTCTCTCTCTCTCTGTTTCTTTGCCGTATATGGCTGTAAATGAAACAGCTACGGTGCACCAGAGAGACATGGAAAGTTGAAGAATGAAAGTGTATAGGCAATGGTGGAGATCAGCCGGTCGGTGGTGGAGGTTGTGGAGCCGGAGCCAGATCATCCTCCTTTGTAGGACATTCGGGTCATGGTGGGGGGTTTGGGTGGTTTTTGGAAGTGGCTTCAACTTTTGGAGGCATTCAATGGTGAGAATTTCATTTCACACAAGGCTGGTTTCCTAAATTCAAAACTTTGTGTCTCCAAGACTTCGAATGGATTGAAGTTTATCAAGATAAAAGATGGTGCCATGCCACTTCTTAAATTCGTACCGATTTCGGCATACCCACTGTTGAATGACATTTCAAGTGAAATTAGGAATCTGAGAGAGAGAGGCAAAGAGAAGCTATTTTTTCTGGTTTTTTTTTGTTCTCTCACTTTTTTTTTTTTGGTTTTGTTTTGTTTTTAGATTTTGTGAGTCATTGTGTTAATGAGATATTTGGCTTTTTAGGGCCACGTAATTTGGGGATTGAAATATATTTTTTAATGAATTAATTTTCACCTTTTTTTTATGTTTTTTTCAATTTTTTGGCAGCCTGAGTTAGTTTTAATTTAAGGAATTTTAGTATTTTTACTGTTTTTTTAGACGGTCAAATATTACAGAAGAAAGTAGAGTGTTATTTATTATATATATATATATATATATGTATATTTCTTCTTTTTATTTGCGACCTAACAAATTTACTATCTATTATTTGATTGACTAATCATTTATATTAAATTGCGTGGAGAGTCGAATGTTTTGGCAATTCCTCACAGTGGGATGAATCAAGATAATTTTGAATCAGAGCTCTTGATTTTTGGTCATCCCTTGCTGTAATAATATCTCGAGGTTTGGGATCCCATTTCTGTACCGACTCAAGATATGCTTATTGGACTCTATGTATTAACGAGCGGGAATCGTCGAGGTATTTGTGCAAATAGATATAATCCATGTAATCGAAGAAACTATCAAAACGAAAGAATTGACGATAATAACTATAAGTATACAAAAGACCCCTTTTTTTGTAATTCCTATGATGCAATTGGAGCTTGTCGGCAGAAAAGAATCAATTTAGATAGTCCTTTGTGGTTCCGGTGGCGACTAGATCAACGCGTTATTGCTTCAAGGGAAGCTCCCATCGAAGTTCACTATGAATCTTTGGATATCTATTAGGGGTATGTACATTAACCAAACCGACCCTAATCAAACCGAACCGAACCAATTAGAGGGTGTTATTTTCGATTATGGGTCATGGGTCTTGGGTGTTTGGTTATTCTCTTTGATAACCGAATAAAAATCGATTATGGATAGGTTATGGGTGGTCGAAACCGTAACCGACCTATAACCGAACTATATAAAAAAAAATAAAAAAAAACCATACCTATTTGGTATTGGATATCAAATATCAATTATACAAAAAAAAAAAAAAAGTATCAAACTCAAAAAATTATAATATAACTCAAAAGAGACACAAATTTGATATTGACCCAAAATATATGGACCCATTAACTAATAAATATATAAATAATTGGTTAAAAAAAAATTTCTAGCCCAAAAGGTCTACTTAAGCCCATACACATATTTCAAATTCAAGAAGGCCCAAACCGAGATAACCAAACCGAACCGAACAGAACTTTTATGGTTTGGTTATTTTCAATTATTCACATAAAACCCACCATGTTTGGTTGACCCAATTGATAACCGAAAAAAAATTTGGTTTTACCCATAACCGAACCAAACCAAATTTTGCCCATCCCTAGTACCTATCATGAGATTTATGGACATTATCTAATAGTAAGAAGTGTAAAAAGAAATAAAAATTCTTTGTACGTACATTCGAATGACCGTTGGGCATATTTCTCTTTATTGAGAAATCGAAGAAGCGATACAAGGTTTTTGTCGGGCCTACTCATATGGTTTAAAAAAAAATAAAAAATAACTTATAAACAGTCACATATAAACAAACAAATCTGTAAGGGTGCATTTCGTATACGGGATTGAATTGGACTATTTTTATGGGATTGGATTGGATTGTATAGGATTGGACTAACTAGTACTTTCATGTGTTTGGTACAGTATGGATTGGACTAAAAATAGTATTGTCTCTTGTTTGGTGTAGTATGAGATTGGACAAAAAAATAATTATTATATTTTATATTTTATACAGTGTCAGATTAGTTAGTTTAAAATTAGATTAAATCATTTTTAAAGTAAAATAAAATTACTTTAAACCAATAATAAAAATTAAATTAGTTAAATTAAATTTAGTTAATTTTTTTAAATAAAATATTTATACTATTTTTTTTAAAAATAAGTACAACTATTTATAATTAATTTTTAAAAAATAATATTTATATTATTTTTTTTAACTATTACAATTCATTCAGGATTTAAGGGAGGGGGACAATACTCGTACTCACAACCTCGAGATATAAGTATGAGGGATATACTACTGGCTCAATCTTATCTTATCATATTTATATTCTTATTAATATTAAAAAAAAATATTTTGTTAATAATATTTTAATATAATATAATAAATAAATATAATATATTAAATAAAAAATAATAAATCTTGGGACAATTTTTGTCCCAAGCATTGATTGTCCCGCCTCACCAATACTAAATTATTAGATGGGATTGGATTTCTCCCGTCTAACAACTAATCATAGGATTAGACTGAAAATAATCTAATTTCAGTCCAATTCCATGGTCCAAACGATCCTAAAAGTATTTAAATTGAGTAAGAGGACCTTAACATGTGATTATCATTTATCACCCAAATACCCACGAGTATTGTATGTTCTGGCCATGTTTGCAGTATTGAAAATTTCTTTCCATCTTTCTGTATCTTAGGGGCACCGTTGCATGGATAATGATATTGGATGTAATATTTTTTTGCAAAATATTTTAAAATATCTTCAATATTTTCGTAAAATATTGATATCAGTGAACATGTAATATAATTTTATATAATATCGTGGAAAGTTTTTTAAAATGATACTAGGTCTTTCCTTTGATATTAAAATTTATATGACTAGCATGTTGTGAACTTTTAGAGAATGAAATTTTAATGGGTTTTCAATTTTGTATATCTCGTATGTGTATTACATTCATATTTATACCATATAGTTATTAGATATTATATATTTTTAAACAAAAAACGTGTTTTTACTTTGTTACATTATTGATTATTTTAACTTTTTAAAGTTTCATTAAAAATTTCAATATTTTTATAATTTTAACCAAATGTTCATACTTTCCATAAAATTTTATATTAATTTTCATGAATATTTCAACCAGATCGTAGTACCGATAATTCTGTCATTATTTGGATATTTTCATCCTTGGTTCTCAGCATCATCTTGAATTGTTTATATTTTATTTTTTTCCTTCAGTTTTTGGTCTAGGTCAAGACGGAAATGTAGGCATCGAAAGAACTTTGTAAGCTCACGAGTGACGACCTCCTGTTGGGGCAACTACAAGTCTATCTATTTCCATAATTGCGTCCATGAAAATGCACAACTGGATGTTGCTCTTTTCTCATTGAAAGGTCTACATCTTTTACTTGACTACAAACATTTCATTGTCTTCATCGTCGTCACGGAAACTTTTTAATTTCAATATAATTGTTTAGGATTTTGTTAATGTACGTTTTTAGATGAAGAATTTTAGAGCTTTTGTGTAGCTAAGAAACTATTGGAAATATAATATTTTTAATTTTTATTTATTTATTTTTTAAAGGGGTTTAATTTTTATTATGAATCATATCTATCTCAATTGCATCTAATTTTTTGAAAGATGGTCGAAATTTTTTTATAAATATTTTCAGAAGAGAAAGGAGATTCCACACATTAATATAACCCTATAAAGTAATAGTATTTATTGATATAAAAATAGAAATCTATAACACAATATAGTTGTAAAAGTCCGTTCAATTTTATTTGCATAGATAATTGTATAATTAAAAAAAAAAAAAAAGGACCTAACAATTATAAAAAAAGAAAAAGATTGGATACTCAAAAGTAATCTTTGTTTTTTATAAAAAAAATATAAATAACCATATCGTGAAAGGTGGAGCAGGATATGATAAGGAGACGTGCTATCCATAGTTATTGACCTTGTCTAATTTGTTTATTTTTCATGCTGCTTATAAGCCAAACTAATAAAATTCCAAATAAACTCGTAGTATCAACCACATTCTCTACATTTTAGTGGTGAGACTTGAATATATTATTAATATACGAGAGTAATTTTCTTCTCTTATTACTACGAAAGTAGATATTACCCATCATGAGAGTTAAAATCCGAATTACAAATTTAGTAATTGATTTCGTCAAGTCCCATAAATTTATAATTAAAATTGTGCTATTATATCATTAAAAAAAATCCAAATAAATAATATATAAATGATTACTTTTAGGGTGCGTTCATTTGACAGGATTGGACCATCATTTAATTGTTGTCCACACGATTTCTCCAGTCGATAGTCCTGCCACACGGCTTGAAACTATTGATTCTTAAGCTGTTTTATTAATAAAAAAATATATTTTACTAAATATTTAATTTATTTTAAAAATGAATATAATATATTTATTAAAAATTAAAAATTAATAGTTTTCATTAGAATTAAAAAACAAATGTTGTTTCATATTTAATTTTAAATAGTTTTTATTTATTTTAGAAAATAATTTATTTAATTCAAAAAATAATTTAAATATTTTTAATTAAATTAAATTTAAAATTATTTTATTTTTAAATTAATCTATTTTACTTTAAAATTAATTTAATATAATTTTATATTAACTAATTTTATATCAAATATAATTATTTTCTATTTAATATTATTTTTAATTCAATTTGTAACAAAATATAATAATATCAATTTAGTTATATTTTAATTTAATTTTATTATATTTTATAATAAAGAGTCCAATCCAATAGTATATTCGGAAACACACCCTTAATATCAAAGAAATATCATTACCGACTTACCTGTTGACTGCCCATTGGCCTTAATAGGATAAAGTCTCCTTTGAATATTACCTCCCTCAATCAGCTACTCGAATGTCCACGTTGATCGATCCATTAAAGAAAAAGTAAGTCTTCTTATTAAATTAAATTAAATATTTGACTGGTTATTATATTATGACTTATGAAATGACCAACTGTATATAAACATGTGATAAACTTTTAAGATTTTTAAATAATAAGAAATTTAATTGGATCCCTAACTTTTTTTGAAAAATTAATTTTTACTTATTTTTTCGCTTTTAATTCTTTAAGTTCCTAAATTATTATAAATGGATCAAATTGATTATTCTGTTAATAAATTATTAGTCGCACTTATGATTATAGGGGTGTTTTGATCTTTTATGTGTGAAAAAAAATTTAAATTGAAAAAAATTTAATTAGGTCCCTAACTTTTTTTAAAATATCAGTTTTTTTATTTATATTTCTTTTTTAGTTCATTGGGTTTCTAAATTATCATAAATGGATCAAATTGATCTGATTAGATTTTTAATGGTCAACCGTCACAGAATTCGTAAAATATCTATTTTATTGTTTATTAAATTAATAAATTAAAATTGAACAAATTATAATAAAATAGTCAGAAGTAGGGGTAGGCAAAAAACTAAAAAACCGAACAAAACTGATTGAATGATATGAACCGGTCCCATGAGTTCAGTTTGAATTTTTAAAAACTAATAAAAGTCGGTTTGAAAATCCAAACCAAAAATCGAACCGGAAAAACCAATATTATATATTAAAAAAAAAAAATTTTTTTCCTCACTTTCTCTTATCTTCTCATCAAATCTGTCTCCCTCACTCACTCACTTTTTTATCATTTTTTCCTCCTACCCAGCCTGTACATTGGTGCAAATTATACTTACTCTTTATATATCGGTGCACAGCCAATATAATTGTGTTTAGTGCAAACTAACTTTATATTATTTAAAAATATAGAAAATTGTGCTTATTATTTTTTTTTGAATGGTTACCGTATTTTTTTTATCCCAAATTTTATATTTTTTATATTAGGTGAATGGTTACTGTTTTTTCAAATATATTGTTTATTGTCCACAAACTGATCAAATCGAATCGAACCAAACCGAACCGCACCAGTTCAATACGGTTCGGTTTGGTTCTGTTCACTTGAAAATTCTCGGTTCGTTCGGATCCCTTTTTTAAAGACTGTTCAAATGTTGATTTTTATTAGTTCATACCGAAACCAAACCAAATCGAATTAGCCGATGCCCACTCCTAGTCAAAAGGATAATATGATCATTTTATTTTTTTAATTTTTTTTTAATAAAATTAAATGGCTTTCCACCATCCATCAATTCTGATGCATGATGGAGATTACATTGAATTTTTTTTTAAAAAAATGTAAAAAATAATAATAAAAATAAATAATTAAAAAAATTGTTCATAAGTTGAATGGAGATCCAATCTCAAAAAAAAAAAAAAAAAATTGAACATCTTCAACAATGGGGATACGATGGAAGACCTCGCTGGACCCATCTCCACGCTGGAGATCCGGTGATAGAGGTCGACCTCTATCGCTGGATCTCCAGCTATGGAAGCCACCTCCATTGCCGAGTGATGTAGATGACGCATCTTTTTTTTTTTTGGGTTGGATGGAGATTGGATCTCCATTCAACCCAAAAATAATTTTTTTCAAAATTTTTTTTTTCAATAGATTGATAGATGGTAGAGATCCATTTATTTTTTAATATTATATTTTTATTTTTCAATTGGGGTATTTATATCATTTCACATTAATGGATAATGTGGCATGTTCTGATTGGATATAGTTTTTTTTTGTTTTTATCTTTTTAAAAAATTTTCATATGTAAAAGACTAAAATACCCTATAGAACCGTTAAATGTGACTAACAGTTGACTAATATAATGACCAATTTGATATATTTATGATAATTTAGGGACCTAATAAACTAAAAAAAGGAAAGATGAGTAAAAAACTGATATTTTAAGAAAAGTTAGGGAACCAATTGAATTTTTCCCTTTTAAATAAGAGCAAAATGTTGTAAATTTAATTATTTAAATTATTTGAAAATTAAGATGATCTTCTCCGTCCTGCCAACCAACTTGCACGGTCAAGGAAGGAAGCAGACACTTTCATGGGAGTTTCTGTGAAGCTGACCATAACAAAAGAGATCGACAACGTTTTCTCGTCTTAATGCATGGAATAGATGGACCATCTGCATACATACACACAGACAAGTCAACAGATTAATTCTGCAGATGAAAAATCAAACTATTGAAAAAAATATACATATACCGTGCGCGCCACAAGGTTGGCTGGGTTGGGTACCTAACAATAATACAAAACTCAATGTAATCTACTATCTATATCTACAAAAACATCTATAAATATATTTGCTTTCCTTTCTCTCCCTCCCACTACTTACGTCTTTACTTGTGTTTTTGTCCAAATGAATATTAACCTTTTTGCTTCTTTATTTCGGGCGCCGTCTTTCTCACTTTCTCCTCTTTCTGGTACGTTTTCTCCACTCCAATTCCCACGAAATCTTCCTTCCTCGCCATTTTGTTTTCTGGGTTTATTTTCTTTTCATATTACTTACTTCCCTTGCAGGGAAAGCTACTGTTTTACTTTCGTAATTGTTAAGTTAATTAGCTTCTTTGCTTGAACGCTAATTGCATCTCCTTCTAATTACCACAATCTTTAAAAACTTCAATGGTTGAGATTACATCTAATATAATAAAACTTTTAATAGTTGAGATTATATCCAATATAAGAAAACCTTTAAGCCCATGTTTGTTACGCATAATAGGACTGGGATTGGGCCAATTTGTCCCAAGCTATTCATTTTTTTTCTTTTAAAATTATTATTAAATAATTTATATTTAATTTAAATAATTTCACTTTTAACGTAACCTTAATGGTCGAGATTACATCCAATATGATTAGACCTAACCCTGAGATTTTAGAGATCCGAGGCGAACTATAAAAAATGGATGACCCTCTGCTTAATTTTTTTAATGTGAACCTTTTTTCAATATTAGTCTTTTTAGATTTGGTTATATTATTATTTTTATATTAATTGAATAATTATATATATATATATATATATATATATATAAAGTACAAAAATTTGGGGGGACCTGTATGAGTCGCCTCATCTGACTATCCAAAGGATCGGCTCGTAATATGACATGCTTGGTTGTCCTTCAAATTATGATAATTTTCTAAATATTTAAATGTTGAGATTACATCTGACGTGCATGCAACTAAGAAGGTACAATAGAGACTAACATATATTAGATGCAATAAAATATATATATTTTGGCTAAAAATTGTGTCATAAATTACGTAAAAAAGTGAACTATCTTGATGACATCATTTTATTTATATTTTGGCTTTTTCTATGTGTAGCGTGCGGCACAATTTGATTCTGACAAACTGAATTTATACTGGAATTAGAGTTCCCTTTTTAATATTCCCTTATCTATATCTATATCTATATATATACTTTGAACTCTTCTTCAATTTACATGGACACAGACTGAACCGAAATAGAAGCAGTCAAGTCTTTCACTTTGATTAATTAGCCTTAATTTATCTGCCAACTAGTAAAAGCCAAAGACTAGTTGCATATACACGCGCATATTTGTGTCTAGTGGTTCCATTATTTTTTTTAAAGCTATTTTCTATGCATTCTTTCTCAGTCGTGCCATTTGCAGATATGGATGCCACTACAGCCTATTCATTTCAGCGTTGTAAAATCCTTCACCTGGTATTTTGCACTATTTCTTCCTCCTTTTTCTATCAGATTCATAGATCAATTTGAAGCATCAAAAGCTAGAATTTTACAAATTATGTATATTTTCTATATTTATTAAACCATATATATGTATATATATAAAATCAATTACATATATATCCAGGTGAGGCATGGACAAGGCATCCACAATGTAGAAGGAGAGAAGGGTAATCATGTATTATTATCTGAGGAACTCCTTGATGCACAACTCTCCCCTCTAGGTTGGCAACAGGTAATGACCTGCTAAATATCATTTTGTTTAGAACAGTTTCCAAAAATAGTATTAGAGAAATTGTTTTAACTAATTTTCAAATTTGTAACAGGTTGATAATTTGCGCAAGCAAGTTCAATCATGTGGACTAGCAAAAACAATTGATTTAGTCATCACTTCTCCCATGTCAAGGTACTGTTGATGATGCCGCCCGATCGAGATTCTTATTTTATCGTGTTTTTGTGCTTAAAACCAAAGAAAAGTAGCTTGGTAGTTTTGTCCGTGGCAACAATTGTTGTTCGTATGACCTAATCAGTAGGTGGAAGGTTGTTTTCAGAAAATACCTGAACCTGGTCTTATGGACTGATATTAATCCTACTTCACCAACTTAGCTGTTGACATATTCGGGATAATGATCATCTTCTGATAAGATTTTGTAAATAGTAAATACCGACTTGTGATTGAAAGATATAAAAAGAAGCAAATTTTGATCGCGTACGTGTCAATAGTTGTGGTCATGTATCACAAGTTCCTTTAAAGAGCAAAAGAGTGGATCATTTTCCATGCATTTGGATGATGATTTTTTCATGAAGGACATTCAAGTTTATATTAGTAGTCTTAAAGTTTTACAGTGTAGCTCATGTGACTTATGATTTGTTAATGCTGGCATTACAGAACTTTGCAGACAGCACTTGGAGTTTTCGGTAGTGAAGAAATCACAAATGGGTTTGATGTGGACTCATCAATGGCGGCAAATGGGGAGAATGGTGGTCCGTGTGCAAAATCAACGTTCAATTGTCCACCAATTGTAGCAGTTGAGCTTTGCCGAGAACGTTTGGTATGTTTGATGATTTCCTGTAAACCATAGATACAAAGCCAGCCTCCTTTTGAGCGTTTTATCAAAGATTCTGTCCTTCTCTGCAGGGGGTTCATCCATGTGATAAGAGAAGAAGCATTAGCGAGTATCAATCTCTTTTCCCTGTAATTGACTTTAAATTGGCAAGTACTTGAGTCCCTATCTAACTTTCACACCATTGACTTAACAAAACGTCTTCTATAAAGTGACATTTTATCAACTTGGTTGATACTAGGAAGTTTCTCTTCTAAAAAGTTGTTCAACTATTGTTCAGATAGAAAGTGAAGATGACAATTTGTGGAAAGCAGACACTAGAGAGCCCTTTGACGAAGTTGCAGCCAGGGGGATCAACTTCATTAATTGGTAAATTCATTTTCAATCAATAGATATGTAAAATTAGTAAGCATAAAATGGAAATTCATGAGCATTAACTTGGGGTAGTTTCGGTTTTATAGGTTGTGGACTAGGCAAGAGAAGGAGATTGCAGTAGTTAGCCATGGTATATTTTTGCAGCAAACTCTCACTGCCCTCTTCCATCCATCACTCGATGAAAAACTATGCACACGGTCAGTACCTTAGTTCTTCTACAGGTTCATTTCGTTTTTTTATTATTTAGTTTAATTTCGTTGCTGGTTAACTAAGTGTCTGTAATATTATGCAAATTTAGGTTTCAAAACTGTGAAGTTCGTTCAGTGGTCATTGTCGACAGAAGGTGAGCTGTTAGCATGCTATTCAAAAACGTTTTAAGAAAAATACATATCTTTGTCAAAATGCTCACCTTGTCAGCTTCCATATCAACAGCACGATGGGGTCATGTAATCCTGGACAGATTTCAAATGTGATTTATCTTCCAAGCAATGTTTCAAAAGAAAATATTACAAGGGAGGAAGTATCCAAGTAATTGGCCTAGTGTGTTTTTCCACAAGAAATAATAATGCTGTTACCAGGGGTGCTTCTCAAGTATTTTGTATTTACTCGAGTACTCAAATGATAACAGACTGGTAAGGTGTACATCGTATTCTTCATAAATTGTAATGCACTCTTTGTATTCCCCAAATAATGTGTTGCTCTCAGTTCCTACATAAATATAATCAAATTTAACTGTACACAGTACGCGTCCTCCCAGCTTTATAAAAAAAAAAAATTAAAAATGTATGCAATTTCGTTGTACTACAAAATTTGAACAGTATGACGTACAAACAAACACTTTGCTCCGCAAGCTATGTTCTCTTGTCGGTAAGGATAAATCCTACCAAAATAGAGAGAATAAGGAAAAGAACAGCAGCAGCAGCCATGATATTGAAATTAGTTGTCTTCACAGCATTGTTGCTGTTATTCGTCCTTGTCTCAATTCCTTTGTTCTCCAAGGATGAGATAGATTTTGAAGGAAAGGAGACTGCTACATCCCAAAAGGATTCAGTGATCATTGAAGTGGCTTCAACTTCAGCTTCCAAGATTGTTGAGGCATCAGGGAGGGCTTCCATTGACATCAACTCAACACAATGATCTTTAAGAACCTACCAAGAGCACAAATCGTAACAAGCAATGAATGCAACAAGATTAATAATGTTTTGTTCATCCATCCAAAAAAAAAAAAATTCATAATTTCCTTCATAATTAAACCAAGTTGCCAAAGCTATAGCTGCATGAACCGGATGATCAAAATCAAAGAACACAGATTATGTGATTGTGGGATGTCCCTTAAATCAATAAAACTAAGTTACAGCATAAATCCTAATGATACCAGTAGATATGTTCCTTTTGCTTACCATTGTGCTATGCTCATGCAATAGTTTGTATATACAATCTTACAATTTAAATATTGATCTACATGATCTGTATGTTATCCAGCAATCGGAGGCTTAACTGAGAAAGAAAATCATATCTTTCCGAAATCCTAATGATATGAACATACATTAGTAACAGAATATATCCCTTTTCTTTAAGAGGAACCCCTGTTTTTCTCCTTGCTATGTAGGAAGCAACCAATGGTAGATCATACTTAAAAAAGATGGTATGCACTAAAACCTAAGTTCTTCTACCAAGTAAGAAACTGAAAAATAAGGAGTTTTGTTCATCAAGTCACAAGTACATACCTCAAGTCTTTCAGACGGTTGTAGATAGTCGCAGATAAACGTTCCCACCAGCCAAGGAACAAAGACTCTTCGAGGAAATGCAAGACAGCATGTTTTCCTGATTTCAATTGAATAATCAAAATCTGGTCAGTAGGCTCAGTACTAATGATCATGTTTAAAGATCTACACACTTGGAAACAAGGTCCAAGAGTCTAAACGAACAGCAATAAGTTTCTGTGATTCAAGAAGACTGAGTTGAAAATCGAAATGCTACGCTCACTGTCAATATCAACAAGAAGCTTAATGAGGAACATCACACGGGAAATAATTTTAATCCTACTTCTGGACAAATAACAGAAGTAACGACATTCTACAACGTTCAAAACATTGTGAAAATTACTAGACGGTGATAACAACATAGTTTATTTGAACAATTTAGAACCAAGTATCATATGGGTAATAGAACTGTTAACAGATTAACAATATAGAATCCATGATATTTACCAAATTACCATGTCTTCAAACAGACTGACAGAGCCACTAGAAGATAGCAGTTAATAGTGCAATATAACCAGCACACATTAAGTTTGTCTCGTATGCACTCTTCTAAAGCAAATAACAGGGTGATATTACCAACAAACATCTAATCATTTGACATGTTCGCATTTAAACCAAAACTACACTAGCATTACAGCTAAAGCTATTAAGCACCTCATTGAGTGCAGGACAAGTCCGGAAACCGGTTTCACATCCCTTGCTTCCCTGGCATCATCCTCAGTTGGAACCAAATCTTCATCAGCCTCATCACAGATAATATCTAATCTGCTTTGCAGACTCCTGATGATATCACCCTGAACACAGAAAATGAGACCATCATAAACAAGACATAAAATAACCATGAGAGTTAACAGAAACAAAAGGCAAGCAGAGACTTTAGTTCTCTCCGAACATAAACAACATGCTAAGTTTTTGTTAAAGGAAAAAAAATAGCATACTAGACAACACGTTAGTTTTTGCTAAAACTGTGGTGTATTAATCAACAAACTGGACTAATCTTTCATGAATACTCATTTGAAACAGATAATTCAACATGAAGTTTGCAAATCAATGCTTGCATTTTGCATTATGGAATCAAGATTCAAGCACATGACAGTCAATCCCCACTTATCTAGCATTATGAAACCAGGGCATACATCCATCAGTAAGGTCCAAATGCATGTAATACTATAACAGGACCCATCAGTACCAGCCTTTTGAAATGCTTGAGAAATAATATAATGAGAATTAAGTTTTTATTTTAAAGTACCGGTAAAGATGACTGGAAATTATTGAATACCTTTATTTCGGAAACAGCCTGTGAAATTGGCTCTTTCGAATTCAAGTATGCAAAAGAACACACGGAGCCACTAAAGACAAGAAGACCAACAACGTCTTTTTGGCTGCATGCTTTACAAAATATAAAGATTTATATAATTGTCAGAATTAATAACTTTAAAACAGTTTGCAAAACAAAAAGGAACTAACAAAATTCAAAATTGCTACACACCTTTTGCAGAAGTATCATTGAAAAATGGAAGAAGCAATTCAATTTCATGCAAACCATCTGTTGTGCATGATTCATCATTAACAACCTAAAAATGCAAAAAAGCCTCATCAAGTTATTATAAAAAAATGAACCCTAAATTAATCCTCGATGAAATTTTTAGGAATTATTAGTTGATTAGAGTATAAACTACATTGGAGCCTGGTACATAAAACACTTCCAGGGAGGATTAATTTTGGGTTTTCGTAGTATAAGATTACAGTAACTAAAATCAAGTAGTTTTGGTAACTGACAAACTATCTTCCACTAACAAGAATTAACTAGGGTTTTATTGTAACCAAATATTGTAAACAGCCCAAAATTGGAGCGCTTACCAAATTTCCATCTACCATGGCTTTTGCACCTCTCAGCTCATTTGCATGAACAGAAATTCCCTGTCGAAGAATGTCACTCAGGGTTTCAGCATTTGATGCACCCTCATGACATATTGGCAACCTGGGAAATGCAGCTTCTTAAATAAGAATTGATAACCCAAAGGGGCATCTTAATGCATCAATCCAAGATTCAATTAACAAAACTTACAATATCTGTAAGAAAAGAATACAATATATTTTATTTTTTTTCATACAATCATCTTATATTTCAAGTCCAATTTCAAACATAAAACAAAACATAGGTTACATGTGAAAAGTAGTGGGCATTCGCTTTTCACGTCGACCAAGAATATGACTAATTAAATTTAATATTGTTGACATGGTTCTCAGAACAGGTTAGAAGTTTTTCCAAACTGAATTCTGACCAAATCATCTTCAAATTACAAACTGGCAAAGATTGTTGGGTACTCATCAAATTATGCTTTATATTAGAATGATTATGCTCTCATTTCTTTCTAAATCTGTTCATCAAGGAGAAATGGGTGTGTTTAGAACTAAGAAAAAGAATGTGATGATCTTACTCCCAGATGATGCACAATGGATTCCATTTGTGCTCCACCACCTCTAAATGTCAGAAAATTAAATCTGGAGATAAGAATTTGCAAGAGGCATTTGATTTGGCAGAAGAATTGGACTTTAGAATAAAAAATGGTGGTACAAAATATCAAACTACTGTCGGTCTAAGCATATGATGAGGTCTACTCTCGGAGGAAAGAAAAATGGAAGGGTATCGCGACCTAGGCCGCGACTCCCTGTCGCGCGACCCAGGTCGTGCCACTCAGTGGATTGTTGAGAAAAATATAACCGCGACTTAGGAAGCGACTTCCAAGTCGCAGCAATATATGGCAGTTTGAGGCAGTAAGTATCGCGGTCGCGATAGCATAGAGGCAGGATAAAACCCTAATTTCCTGTACTTGTCTTATTTACAACTAGACCTCTTTTCTAGGGTTATTTTAGTCTTTTCTTAGTCTTTTCCTATCATGTATAACTAGAATGATATTTCTAGGGTTGTATTATCTTATCTATCATCAATATCAATCAAAGAGTTCTCTTTGTCTTGTGGATAATCTCCAAAGACTCAAATCAGTTTATCTTGACATTCTTGTTTGAGATTAACTTGGGCTAGGACTAAGGCTAATACCCTAAGTGCTAGAGAGTGAGGAATCCCTAATAAGGTGACTAACCTCAAACTTCTATATTGTTCTTTTTATTGTTTGTTGGTAAAGTTAGGGTTTGTTGTTGGATTTAGACCTAAGTCCTCAACAACATACAAGTTTTCTAAAGATTTAGATAGTGCATCAAACATGAGGAGTGATGCTTACAAGTTACAACTGTTACAATGAAAACTCTTAACCACCAATGTAAGAATGTTTTTGAAATGCATTAATAAAATAACTTACAGAGAATATGTGCTAATATGGGAATAAACACAGATACTGAAAGAAACTAGCCAATAAAAAAGAAATATAGTTAACAATAACCAATGGAATTACCTAAGATTGAAGTTGTACATGCACTTATAAGTTTGAAGGGAATTAAAAACCCTTCCCATTTTGAAATCACAAGGTCTTAAGCTGCTTGATGTAATATTTGAAGCTAGTGAGCAATTCCGACATGTCCACCTACACAAGTTAACTCTTTAATCAGTGTTCTTAGTATACAATATATCTATTATGACAGTACAAACTGGGTCACGATAGTATCTACGAATTCAGACAAGTTAATACCTCCTAGGACTATAACAAATGTGAACAAGCAGCCTTTCATTAGAATCATTCTCCGAAAAAGGAGCTGCTTCTGCAACTCCATGCACCGTCTGCAAGTTAAAAGAAAAAGAACACAAAAACTGTCAACTAACCCAGTTGTCATAGAGAGCATAATTTTGTACAGCATCATAAACTCTAAAATGAACATTATCGATTGCATATTATGACGCATGACTTTCTTCAACAACACAAATTTTACGTTTGAAGAAAAAGAAAAACGGAAAGTATTAAAATGAGATACCAGCAAAGGGTACCTGGCAAAGAGCGATGGTAGAATTCTTGAATGCGTTTTCGCTAGCCCATACATAAATACCAACCACCTTCATGCCTCCCAAGAGCATTCTCGAAACCTAAAGACAGTAAATTTTATCATCGTTTACAATTACAGACATTAACACTCAACAGATATTCAGGCTGATTTCGACAATGCAATAAGAAACTTGGTGCAATGTTATGTAACCTGACGCGCATGTTCGGCGACCCAGTCCTTGTCGACGAATAGAGATGAAGAATCGGACGGTTGAGACTTGGATTTAGACTGCTTTTTCTTGTCATCTGTGGAGGTAGTTCCTGAGAGCGAACAAGCTGCCTCTCCGGTGTCGTTTTGAGGGGTGGGAATCAAATCAAAGACAAAACCTCGGTCTAGATTGGAGCTGAGCCTGCCTATAACTAAACCTACCTGTCAATTGAGAAATCAATAAAAACCCGCAAAATTGAGAAACCTATGTATATAATTATTATATAAAAGAGATAGGCTGAAGAAAAGGAGGACCTGTGCAGGGATCGTGGAGCAAGAGAGGCGATCCTCCGCTAATTTGAGTTGAGATTCCTCTCCAACCACAGCTTTAACCATTCTTATTTGACTCCTGTTCTCACACTCTCCAATCAACGTCAATCGCACATCGGTTTAGGAGCTCTGGAGGTTGAAGAAGCTAAAATATATGATCATTAGACGCACAAATTCGAAATATACCTCTCAGAAGATTTATTGCACAATCAATCTCAATCCTTTTAGAAATACACAAAAACACCCCTGTTTTTATTTTGAGGTGTTAACTTTGACAAACGAAGCAGGGGTAGGCAAATCTCGGTTCGGTTCGGTTCGGTCCGAACAAAAAAGAGGTCGATTTTTGAAATTCAAAACCAAACATGCTAATTTTGGGGTTAAAACCGACCTGAACCGAATATTACATATTCAGTTTGATAGGTTTTGGGAGTGGAAATTATTTAAAAATCTCCCTACAGAAGTAAACACCAATAATTTGTTGCGATTTGATACCAATGTGAATGGTGCACTTGTAGACAAATAAATTGAAAAAGCAATCGTTACATAGATGTGAAAATGGAGCTACTACGTACATTGGTTAGAAATTTAATTAATGGGAAAAAAAAAATTCTCAAATCATATTTCTAAGTAGTACAAATATGTTGCATGTGCAATAAGTTGCAATAGCCACAGGGGGGACCGACCACAGCGACCTGAAAAAGACACGATAAGGAGAGCAAGTGGTGAAGGAGGAAAAAGTAAGAGAAGAAACATGAAGACCGGTGACGAGGAAGACGACGCGCGAAAACCGGCTGCAAGGGAAACCAGTAGGATATACTTCTAGCCACTTCACTAAGTGGGCGAGGTTCTTCATTACTGCCACAATCTCTCCTGGTGCGATGATGAGGTTATACTCTCGGATTCTGGCTCTTTGTCACTATAGTTGTTGTGGCTGTCGATCATAAGGTTGACGGTTATCACGTGATCGGTAGTTCCTGCCTTCGCTAGTAGGATAAAGTTATCCTCTTCGCTTGGTCAACCTCCGCTCGACGTGTTGGTTGTGTCTGTCTTCACTCTTGTTGTACTTGGAAGGGGTGTAGTTGACTTCATCATCCTCCCATTTGATTTGTGCCCAAACTTTTGTGAAGACGTCTTTCATTGTCTTGCAGGGATACTTCGTCAATTCCTTGTAAATGTTTGAGTCATGTTGTGACACCCCCCGACCCGACCCGGCTGGACCGACCCAGGGAGCTCTACTCGAACTTTTAAAACTTTCTCTATTCATGTTATAAACCAAAAACCGTTGTGAGCCCATCGATAGATTTTCAAACCATTGAAAAACCATATAGTTTATAAATTTTTAAAACCATTTTCGAGTGAGCCCAATACATACACTTTTTACAAAATTTCGGCAGAGTTCCGTTTGTTTTTCGGATTTCCCAAAACCTGTTTTTCCACAAAACAATTCAAATACAAATTCAATATCAACACTTCAATATCATTTTCAAACAATTGCGCACTCTGCCGTTTAGTGTGACTTTCCAATACAGTTCATAAAATAAAACAATTCAGAAATTAATATTTACAAACATAATTACAAAACATATTTACAAATCTTCCGTATATGCATGCTTTCAGAATATATACATATAACAACACAATATGGCTACCCAACTGTGACAACTCTAGGACTCTGTCAGCAAATCTCTCCCTCTTCAGTCTTTAGCTTCTTCGGGATCTCTGGTACCTACGCGTTAGAAACAAAACTAACGCGCTAAGCATATAGCTTAGTGGGTGTACATAAAAATCATAAATAACTTTTATATAAGTAACGAATCACAATATATATATATATATATATATATATATATTCCAATTCGGATCATATACAAAATCAATTTAATTTCCAAATCAAACCATAAACAGTCTTAATCACTTTCATTTCAACAATAAGATCAATGTATAATATCAGTCGATAAAGCTATTCAATTCATTTCTCAATTCACTTCAAATCTGGCCCGCTAGAATACTCAACATACTAGGACTGGAATATGGGTCAAACTCCCACCCTAGGACGAATCCTAAGAGTGGTACGTATCTCCCTACTCTAGGACCGTGGGTACGGAACCTAGAGAGGTACATAACTCCATATCCCAGGAACGAATCCTTAGGAAGGTACGTGGCTCCCAACCCCCAGGAAGAATCCTGAGGAGGTACGTGTCTCCCTGCCTCTGGACAAATCCATGAGGAGGTACATAATAATCATCAATAGCAATCAGTATCGGCGCAGTACTGCTCAGTAAAACCCAGCTGGTATACCAACCTCCTATATCCATTTCTATGTCTACGTATCCTAGGGCCGTTTCCGATAAACTATATTCACAATCAGTTACTCAATAAATATATAATTCGCACAATATTCTTCAAGAAAATAAACAATAGTCATACCAAAGTTTAAATCAAGTATTTTTAACGACATCGAAATATTCGAAATACGATCAAAATGCGATCTACCATAAAATCATTCCAAAATCAACAATAGATATATCAATCATCAATTTTTCATATAATATAAACAATTTTTCATACAAAAATCAAAAACGAAAAATGTCAACGAAATCGAAATCGAAAACGAAACGAAAACGAAAACGATAACGAAATACTTTTCGTAAAGATTCCAAAATCGAAAATACACCAATCTCGATACCGTTTTTAGTTCGAGAGATCGCGATTCCACGATTTTTTTTTCCTTCCCTTTCCTTTTCTCTTCTCTTTCCTCTTCACTTTCTTCTTCTTCTTCTTCTTCTTCTTCTTCTTCTTCTTCTTCTTCTCTTTCTCTTCTTTCTCTCTTCTTCTTTCTCCCTTCTTCTTTCTTTTCTTTCTTTCTTTCTTACTCGCTGCCTCTTTCTTCTCTCTGTTTCTCGCCTCTGTGTGTTTTCTGGCTTCTGCGAGAAGCTTCTTTTTTTTTTTATATTTTTCGGCTGCCGCGACAGTCGTCGCGACCTGTGGTAGCGCCACCAGGTCGCGGTACTCACTGGAGCGTTTGCACCGCTTCCCTCGCGAGCACACCTCACAGTACCTCGGTCGCGTTGGTGGTCGCGTTGATCACTGCCAGATTTTGCCATTTTCATCGCGAGCAGTTCATCGCGAGCTGTGGTCGCGGTGACCAGGTCGCGATGCTCACTGCCAAAAATCTCATTTTCCACCGCGAGCAAGCCATCGCGACCTGTGGTCGCGGTGACCAGGTCGCGATGCTCTCTGCTTCAATTTTCCTTTTTCTTGCATCACTTTTGGACCGTTCCATCTGGTCCACCTGAAAATCATAAAAATAAACATACTTTTAATTACATTTACACCCCTTCCAATCACAAAATTTATTTTCACATATATAAAATTAATTATCCGAAATTCAGGATGTTACACATGTAGTAATCCCTTCCTAAATGCAGAGATGGCAGTGGCTTGGTTACAGTGTGGGATCGATGCATTCTCCTTGTTGAAAGGCCGACATAGTTGCGCAACAACTCACCTTGTAGAGGTCGCTTGACTGCTTCTCTAGTTTCTTGCTACTCTCAAATTGCTCGACAGAGGTGTCGTTGAGTTAAGAAAATGATGCGATGGAGTTGTTGGGGAGGTTGGTATACCACTGTAGGGCTGGTTCGACGAGACTAGAGCCGAAACTTTTGAACATGTACGCCTATCTTAAATTTGGAATTGCTTTCGTGAACATTTGTTGTATGTACTGTGCTATGTGGTTGTCTGAATCTATTGTGTCATCGAAATGCTTCACATTGAGAGTGCGATGGCATCGACAAACGGTGAATCTGTAAAGTTATTGGCTGTGTTATTCTTGATTGGAGCTGGCATCCCAGGGATACATTGAATTAGGTGTTTTATATCTGCAAACCTACGTGCTAGGTCGAGATCAGTAAAAGAGGATGTCGAGTCTACCAGAACTGTTAACGGGACTGCTGGTAAAGCGAAGCTCGGATCTGTCGTGGGTTGGATTGGTTGGTGGCTTGCTTCTGGGGTGACCATTAATATGATTAGTGCCACGTGAGTCGACGGGACTGCATTATGCGAATTGATGCTACGATCAACATCATTGGCGCTTGCAGCAAAGGGTCAACTGTGATGGTCATTCTGTCATGTCGCGGCTGCTGTTTATGGGTTTTAGTTCTCTCTGCTCGCCGTGAGCTTATATATAGGATGTCGGGCACTCGAGGCCAATGTTACAAGTATAGTTTAGCTGAATGCTGATGATGGATTGTCATTGATCTTCCAGCGTACTTAGATGAATCATAGCGGTGGTGTGGTAGACATCATTAGCGCTTCCAACTTGCTCTGTAGCTCTTGGTTTTCCGCGCGTATGGCTTTATTTTTGGTTTTCAACGTCTGGAGCCGTTCTAAACTCTTGTTCATCTGGGCAATGAGAAGTGCGAGTTAGGCTTCAGACACTGTATGGTTTGATCTGTTTGCCATGTTGGTAGTTGTCTCTGGGTGCTAAGTTGGCCTGCTTAATGATGTTGGCACCATGGTGGGCACCAAATTATAGATGCTGGGATCTATGCTAGTGTTGATGAAAGGGCCAACAATCTGAAAAGACAAAAGCAACGAACGTAGAACATTTAGGTCATCGGGATAGTGCAAGCTAAATGGACTATGACACTCAAGTTAGCGAGTGTGTATGATAAAGGATAGGGCAATTGTGTATAGGGTCAGACTTGAAGGAGCTATTTATCGAGCGTAGCGACCTATGTTGGATGTCAAGCATAGGGTGATATCAGAGTCACTAGCGGTTGGAAGTCAATCGTAGTCGAGCTGATAGCACCAAGGTCTGGCGTTAACAATGTCGAGTGGTAGCTAGGCAATATGTAATCAGAGTAATGTCGAGCTCAATGTATTAATAGTAGTAATTGCTTTGAAATCATGTAACCCTTGCCTCTAAGACTTGGGTTTGTATTTATAGAAGGGAGCTTGGAACTCATTGACGTCATGAGGAGATCGTGCCCCGATATCTCAGGTATCCTTTAAATCTTGGGGATAAAATAGGTCTGCGTCATTGGCACGACCAACGATGTTTTGGACCTAGTCCACGATTAGCGAGATCGCGACCCTTTGTCCCGGCCATTGTAACACATGTGTCGCCTAGGGCATAAGGGGCATGATGACTTGACGTCATCCTCACCTTCCTCCAGCTTATCACCCACGGTCTGCTCAAGGTTCCAAACTCAACGATGGCAACTAAGCACGAGGGTTGCGCTCGTTGCGGGACTTAACCCAACACCTTACAACACGACTGATTAGTTATGTATCAATTTTGATTTTCTTATATCATTTGTCATTAGGGAAACACAATTTGAGATTTAACCCTAAGAACCGTTCGCGAATTTTTAGTCAACAGTTAATGGTTCCAATTTGTCCTGAACTTTGGCTTTTGTGATTGAAAATTCACATTGGGTTTTTCAATAGAAAAGATAGGGATTTCGATATTAGGTGTTCCTATAAAATCAATTGAAGGGAATGATCCAACCCCCAAAAAAAAAAAATGATCCAACCCCCCAAAAAACAATCAAAAGGGAATATTTTCATCTAGTTGATATCGTTTTGGTGGCATGGCCTAACGGTAAGGTGGGGAACTGCAAATCCTTTTTCCCCAATTCAAATTTGGATGTCGCCTGATCAACAAAAGACAAAACTCGAAATCCCTTATTCTGCTTTGCTGGTATAACTCGACGAATTTTTCCCAGCAAAACACGCGTAGGAAAAAGACTCTTGAGACTTTCTTGATTCTAAACATTTGGGGGTTCTGTTCTTTAAAGCGCTGTAAATCCTTGAATTCTACTTGGTCCATTGCTCAAATATTTAAATCCAATCTGGACCGTCAATCTGATGAATGGTCCAGATTGAATCTGGACCACCCCACGATGGAGATCTGATATGCATCAAAGTGGAGACTAGCTCGCTATCAATCAAGGCGGAGATCCCAACTTCACCTTTTTTTTTAAAAAAAAAAAATTTGCAAAACAAAATCAAAATTTAGAAATCAACTTTGGGATGTTTTTTGCGTTTTCCATTTTAACGAAGGGTTTGTTTTCTGTATTTTCATTTTTTTTTCCTTTGAAAAACAGTCATCGAATACGAATTTATTTTTATTTTTTAAAAGCAAAAAAAAAAAAAAAAAGGGTGCTTTTAGCCTTACCGGACAACCCCTTTTTTTCTTTTAAAAACATTTTTTTTAAAGGGTTTTGAAAACATAATTAACAAACATGTTTCTCACTGTTTTTATTTTATCTGAAGAATAAAAAAAGCATTTGTAAATGATAACTTATCGATCCTAACTTTTTAAATTCCGGTATTAGCCAATGGAGATCGCCTTCACTTTGTAAAAGATCAATTGAGCTTACTAGTGGGGAAACATAAATCACTTTTGATACGTTGAAAGTAGAGCAAAACGATTTCACGCTGTGGGTGTGATTGGTGTGCGGAATTGAGTTAGACTATTTTTATAAAATTTGATTGGATGAAATTAGATTGATTTAATTAATACTATTATATGTTTGATGCAGTACGAATTGGATTAAAAATAGTATTATCTCTTGGCATAATATAAAATTATATAAAAAAAATTATTATATTTTATATCTTATATAGTGCGAGATTGATTAATTTAAAATTAGACTAAATTAAATTTAAAATAAAATAAAATTACTTTAAACCAATAATAAAAATTAAATTAGTTAAATTAACTTAGGTTAATGTTTTTTAAATAAAATATTTATACTATTTTTTAAAAAATAAATAAAACTATATTTATAATTAATTTTTTAAAAAATAACATTTATATTCTTTTTTTTTTTAGCTATCACAATTCATTCGGGATTAGGGAATGACACCATTCAAACTCATAATTTCGAGTTGTAAGTGTAAGGGGACATACCACTTGTACATCCTCATCTTATCACATTTATATTCTTATTAATATTTTTTAATAATATTTTAAATACAAAAATAATGAAGTTTGGGACAATTTTGTTCCAAGATATCCCACCTCACCAACATTAAAAATATTAGATGGGATTCTCCAATCCCATTTAACAATTAATCATGGGATTGGACTGGACATAGTTATAGTCTAATTTCAGTTCAATCTCATGCACCAAACAGATTATTAGAGTTATTTTTTTACTTATTTCTTTGTTATTTTTATTCGTAATTTGATTTGAATGATTGGTCTTTCACGTACATGCATAAACAATCATTTTTATGAGAAAATTTTGATCTTAGATATTGAGATTCACATGTTCAACATTGACATTGATGTCTATATATATTAATCAATCGATATAAGTACGTACAATGGGATGTGTTGTTAATCCTCAATCCTCAATGCTAGTTCTTCCATGTAAAAGAAAATTCATTTGAACAAGTATTCATCGCAAAACGCAACATCACATGGAAGCACTTATCTGAATATTTTTTTATTCTAATTCATTTTTTTTTTGAGCTAATTCTAATTCATTTCAAAATAATTAAAAAGTAAAAAAAATTATAAATTTCTAAATTCAATCTAATTCGAATCTGAATCAAAATCCTAATTTGATTTTAATCCAATCCAAATTTAAAAACTCCCAATTCAATCGGGCCCGAATCCAATCATACTTAAAAGTTTTGTTCTATAAGTGAAATTTCGGAAAATCTGATGCAAATATGAAAACCCCGAATACCCGAATCCAATCATACTTACAAGTTACACCCCTAGTTATAGAGCGCAAACTTGTAAAAACCATAAACATGTTTCTATAGATTATTTATAACAATGAAGGTGATTAAAATATAAGACATAATTAACCACCTCATAAAAATCGTAAATGCAACACATCCACTCATAGTTTAAGTGGTTAGTGCACATCCTTCCTATCTCCGTTATAAGGATTCAATTCTCACCATGTGTAGGTAGTGTTCTCCCCTTATTGTAGAAGTAAATATCTCCCGTCATGGGAGTAGATATTTTAACCGTACATTTAATGATTGATCTTGATAGGTCTCGACAGTTATTAATATTTTAACTGTACCTGTAACACCCCCCGATCCGAACTCGCTCGGACCAAATCGGGAAGCGCTACCGTATACGGAAAATAAATTTCAGAACAGGAACTTTAAGTAATGATCCAAATAAATATTTAAAATTATGGTCCAAAAAGATTTTCTGAAATTTTCGCCAGAGTTTCCTTTGTTTTCCCGACTTTCCAAAAACCTGTTTTCAATAATTTCATAAACACAATTCATACAAAAATATTTATAAACATTCAACTTCAAAAGCATTAAAATCCATGGGCCCAATTATTTCAAATATTTACAAATATACATAAAACTAAATATCCATTACATATATTTACAAAAAAAAAACATTTATATCCATGTATGCCGATATAATACATATAAAACATCAAATACGTAGTGGGCTATAAAAAATACAGGAGTGATGTGACTCTGAACACTATCCCTGCATATTCTACTCTTTCTGATCATTGTCCCCCTTCAACAATTCTTTTACCTGCGTGTAAGAAACTCAACACGCTAAGCATAACGCTTAGTGGGTGTACCCAAAAGTCAAATGTGCAAATAGTACAATACCTTTTCAAATATGCAAAATAACATTTAATATCAACGTATAAGGCCCATGTAAATCGAATATATCAAATAACATTTTGAATATACAAATCCATCGGAAAACTGAAACAAATATCATATCGAAGCAAATATCAATAAATCCATCGGAAATCAGAATAAATAACTTATTTTATCTCAAATCATATACAGATCATATCACATTTCTAATTCCATTTCGGGCTCCGATATATTAAACATATTTTTCAAACTGGATTACGGGCTATACAGAACAGAGTTGGATACCAACGGAGGACCCGTTGCGTATCATCACCACAAATTCATAGTGTCCGTACCGTATCCGGAAAGCTGTTTTCTGAATATCAGAATCTTTCACCCTCAACTGGTGATATCCTAATCTGAGATCAATCTTTGAGAAGACAGTGGCTCCTCTCAACTGATCAAACAAGTCATCGATCTTAGGCAACTGATATTTATTCTTGATTGTGAGCTTATTCAGTTGCCTGTAATCGATACACAATCTCATCGACCCATCTTTCTTCTTCACTGTTACAGCTGTAATATTAGGTGTATTACAGCTGTATTACACCTATCTAATTAGCTTAATTCTAGGCACTTAATTTGTATAGTTTTGTATATATATATATATATGTATCATTCTTCCTAATGGATATATGAAATACAATTCTTTCCATCACAAATAACATGGTATCAGAGCATTAGGATTGCAAAATGAGGGTTTTTTTGTTTTGGGTCTCTTGCATAAACACAAATTAGGGTTTAGTATATTTTAGGGTTCCATTTTCGTAACCCTATTTGGAGTGGTCTTCTGTTCTCACCTCCTGCCCAGAAAGGAAGCCCAGCTGCCGACCGACATTCTCCCATTTTTCGGTGCACAGAAGCCGCGCGTGAGCCTACGTGCCGCTGCCACTGTGCTGCGACTCCTCTGGATGTTTTCCACTACTGTTCCGGTGGTTTCTAGCTGCTTTTCCGGTGATTTCCCTCTGTTTTTTCGGAGGTGTTGTGTTTTGCTTGTGTCAATACGGCTTCGGTGCTTCGTCGATTTGTGTTCGTCAAGGTTTGCTTGGTTGAGGTTCTTGGTTTTGTCTTTGTGTTTGCTGCCTTGTCTCTGTATTTGCTGCCTTGCCTTTGTGTTTGCTGCCTTGTATCTCTGTTTAAGAGTTATGGCTGAGAAGAAATCTGCTGTTGTGTCGGATATGGTGACTGTGATGTCTAAAATCACGGACCATAAGCTAAATGGCTGGAATTATTTGGATTGGAGCAAGACCGTTTGACCTGACGATCCTCCTAAAGATACTCATATAATCTAAGGAGTATTGACAAAGATACTCATTTGACCGACGATCCTCCTAAAGATGAGTCAAGATAGACGTGGCTTAGAGAGGATGCTCGCTTATTCCTACAGATTCAGAATTCTATTGATAGCGAGGTAATTGGCTTGATCAATCACTGTGAATTTGTTAAAGAATTGATGGATTATTTGGATTTCTTGTATTCTGGTAAAGGGAACCTTTCTCGCATGTATGAGGTGTGCAAAGTATTTTACCGTGCAGAAAAACAAGATCAGTCCCTTATGAATTATTTTATGGCATTTAAGAAGACTTATGAGGAGCTTAATATGTTACTGCCTTTTAACCCTGATGTGAAGATTCAACAACGTCAACGAGAGCAAATGGCTATCATGAGTTTCCTTGCTGGTCTTTCCTCTGATTTTGAGAGTGCTAAGTCACAGGTTCTTTCTGGTTCTGAGATCTCCTCATTAAATGAAGTATTTAGTCGAGTACTCCGTACAGATAGTTCTCCACCTGTTTCACTCAGTGGTGCTTTGGTAAGTCGAAGTAATAATTATGAGCCTGGGAGATCAACCAGTCAGAGTGGAAACAAAGGAGGAGGCTCACAAGGGTTTGAAACTCGGCAACAAGATTCTGGAGGAATTGTGTGCCATTACTGTCATAAGCCAGGACATATGAAGCGTGATTGTAAAAAGCTTCAGTACAAGAATCAGAAAGCTCACTCGGCCTACGTTGCATCCACTAATGATAATTTTGAAAAATCAGTTCTTATCTCTGCAGATGAATTTGCCAAGTTCTCACAGTATCAAGAATCACTAAAGTATTCATCTCCTTCTATCACTACTATTGCTGATTCAGGTAAACCAAATGCGTGCTTTCTTTCCTCGTCCTCCAAATGGGTCATTGATTCTGGTGCCACAGATCATATGACAGGTAATTCTGGTCTCTTTTCTACTTTTTAGTCACACACTTCCACTTCTACCGTTACTTTAGCCGATGGGTCACCATCTTGTGTTCGTGGGTCTAGCACAATTACTCCTTGTAACATCCCTAATTTCGAATAAGTAATTTTAAATATGTGGATATAAAAATTTATGATTTGAGGGGTGTAAAACGTAATTAAAAGTATGTTTATTTTTATGGTTTTCAGATGGACCAGATGGAGCGGTCCAGAAAGATTACATGAAGTGAAGGAAAAAGTGGATAGTGAGTACCGCGACCTCTCACCGCGACCAGAGATCGCGATGAGCTGCTTGCGGTGAAAAATGAAATTTCTGGCAGTGAGCACCGTGACCAGTCACCGCGACCACAGATCGCGCTGACTAGCTCGCGGTGAAAAATATCAAATTCGGGCAGTGAGCAACGCGACCACCAGCTCGACCTATAGTACCGCGATGAAAGCGGTGGAACTTCTCCAGAGAGTACCGCGACCAGGTGGCGAGACCACAGGTCGCGATGACCGAAATTGTATAAAAAAAATTTTGGCTTTTGGAAGAAGCAATCGAAACAGACAGAAAAGAGAGAGAGAGAAAATACCGTGAGAAAAGGAGGAAGAAGAAGAAGAAGAAGAAGAGGAGAAGAAGAAGAGAAGGGAAAGAAGAAGAAAAGAAGAGAAAAGGAAAAGAAGGAAAGAGAAAGAAAGAGAAGAGGAAAGAAAAAGGAAAAAGAAAAAGGGAAAACCCAGAAAGAAAAAGTGTAGGAACGGTATGCATTGTTGAGACAAAGAAGTTTGAAAACTGAACCTACTGAATATGATGTGTTAGTCAGTAATCCGATAGGCCAAAGTGTAGTTGTGAACCTGTGTGTACAGAAATTGTCCTATTCGGATACATGAATGTGAATTCCCAGGCGATTTAATGGAATTGCCATTCCATGAGTTTGATGTGATACTACGCATGGATTGGTTAACTCGACATAAAAGCAGAACACCAGGTTCCATCAGGTTTGTTACAGCCAATATCCATACCTGAATGGAAATGAAACCGTATTACTATGGATTTTGTTACCGGATTACCCCTCACACGAAGTAAATAGGATTCGATTTAGGTAATTGTGGATCGACTGACAAAATCAGCACGCTTTCTACCTGTTAGAACGAATTATTCTCTGGACAGGTTAGCAGGGCTGTATATCAGAGAGATCGTTCGACTACATGGTGTACCAGCTTCGATAATTTATGACAGAGATCCGAGGTTTACATCCAAATTCTGGAAGAAATTTCAGAAAGCTTTGGGTACACGATTGAACTTCAGTACAGCTTTCCAATCCACAGACAGATGGACAATCAGAGCGAGTCATTCAGGTGCTTGAAGATATGCTTAGGAGATGTATAATCAATTTTGAAGGGAGTTGAGTTAATCATCTTCCATTGATTGAATTCGCATACAACAACAGTTTTCATACGAGCATAGCTATAACACCATACGAGGCATTGTATGGTAGGAAATGCAGGACGCCTTTATGCTGGACAGAGTTGGGTGAAGACAAGTTGGTTGGACCTGATGTGATTAGACAAACGGAAGAGAAAGTTAAGATTATAAAAGACAGATTGAAAGTTGCTTCCAATCGTCAGAAATCGTATGCGGATCTGAAACGAAGAGACATTGAGTATGTAGTCGGAGACAAGGTATTTTTGAAAGTATCGCCATGGAAAAAGATACTGAGATTTGGAAAGAAAGGGAAGTTGAGTCCGAGGTTTATTGGTCCATACGAGATCATTGAACATGTGGGACCAGTAGCTTATCGACTGGCTTTACCTTTGGAACTGGAAAAGATCCATGATGTATTTCATGTATCCATGTTGAGACGATATAGATCTGACCCGTCGTACAGAGTTCAGACTGAAGCCATTGAGATCCAACCTGATCTGACATATGAGAAAGAACCAGTGGAGATTCTGGACAGAGAGATAAAAGAACTCCGGAATAAGAAAATACCGCTAGTGAAGATACTCTGGAGGAACCATAATGTGGAAGAAGCTACATAGGAGAGCGAAGAAGTGATGCGACAACAATATCCACAACTATTTGAATGAGGTAAATTTCGCGGACGAAATTTCTTAAGGAGGGAAGAATTGTAACGCCTTTAATTTTTCATAATTATGAAAAGTATTATTATTAATTATTATTAAGCATGCAATAGTTAAGTATGTGAATTAAATTGGTGGATTAGTTTGATATTCAAAAGATTTTTTATTAAATTCATGTGCTTAAATTTTTATTGGTGGTTACTTTATGATTTAGACTAGTCAAGGGGTATATTGCAATTAGTATAAAAAAATATATAAATAAATAAGGTTGCAACGGTGTAGTGGAATGACACCTAAAAAGCAAATGATACCAAAGCATTACACCTAGCAAACACTCAGCATTTAACATGCAAAATGGTTTGACTAAGTGAATTTGAGTGTGAGAGTGTGAGAGAGGACGTGAGAAATAGAGAGAGAAAGAGAGAGATTCTAGTGAGAGAAAGAGCTAGAAGAAGAAGAAGAAGGAAGGAAGGTGAAGTTGGTCAAGAAGCGTTTTGTGTAAAGAATAGCATTTCAGGTTTGGTGATACCGTTTTCGTATTTTTCAGATTTTCCAGAATATTTCGGAATCGCTATATTATACTGTTTTTAGTTTATTTAAGCTTTATTGATTATGATATATTGTTTGAAATAGATTTTGGGATGTTTTGGATTACGGAGGACCCGCTGCGTATCCCATATACATATCAGAATCGGTGTAGTACTACTCAGAAAACCCAATTGACATGTCAATCTCCTATAGCTGTATCTATATTTACATATATCAGAGCCAAATCACTTTTCGAAAATCATATAATTCATTCCGAACAGAATCGTCAATTTAAATTCTGAAATCATATCCAAATCAGTATATACATTTCCGGAATTCGAATCGCATCAATATACATATACAAGCAAATTACAAAATCGTTTCCGAAAATATTTCTGAATCCAGAAATCGCTTCAAATCACATTTAAAATCACATGCAATTATATATCGTAAATCCATAGTAAATCCAAATGCCCCGAATCACTTTTCGAAACAAATCGCAAAATAATATATACGAAATCACTTTTAATAATATTCTCTGTAATATTACTATAATCAAAACATATCGAAAATCAATTCAGAATATTTTTCGTAAACAATGTTACGGATCCAGAATATATTCCAAATATACGTAATCTAAAACATCACAAAATCAATTTTAAACAATATATCATAATCAATAAAGCTCAAATAAACTAAAAACAATATAATATAGCGATTCCAAAATATTCTGAAAAATCTGAAAAATAAGAAAACGGTATCACCAAACCTGAAATGCTATTCTTTACACAAAACTCTTCTTGACCAACTTCACCTTCCTTCCTTCTTCTTCTTCTTCTTCTTCTTCTTCTAGCTCTTTCTCTCACTAGAATCTCTCTCTTTCTCTCTCTATTTCTCACGTCCTCTCTCACACTCAAATTCACTTAGTCAAACCATTTTACATGTAAAATGCTGAGTGTTTGCTAGGTGTAATGCTTTGGTATCATTTGTTTTTTAGGTGTCATTCTACTACACCGTTACAACCTTATTTATTTATATATTTTTTTATACTAATTGCAATATACCCCTTGACTAGTCTAAATCATAAAGTAACCACCAATAAAAATTTAAGCACATGAATTTAATCAAAAATCTTTTGAATATCAAACTAATCCACCAATTTAAATCACATACTTAACTGTTGCATGCTTAATAATAATTAATAATAATACTTTTCATAATTATGAAAAATTAGGGGCGTTACAGTACCCCTTAAAAAAAAACAACCATAAATGCAATAGATAGACCTCAAGAATTTTCTTGAACACATAGCAGTAAATTAGGTTGATCTCAAATATTCATTTCTTGAACTCATAATAGTAACAATAACCTTACTTCAACGGAACAAAAAAAAAACAATAACCAATACAAACTAGCAATAGTAGCTGCAACTAGTCATGGTCAAGGTTTCGAAACCGGCAGTTCCAGTTTTGGAACCGTCGATTCCGGTTCAATATTTTAAGTAACCGAAACTAGGACCGGGGAGGTCCTGGTGTCGGTTCCTGTTGGAACCGGGGAGGAACCGCCCATTCCGGTTCCTCCCCGGTTCTTTGGAATCGGCGGTTCCGGAGAAATAAAAAAAAATTACAAAAATTAATTAAAATTAAAATTTATAAATTAATTAGTAAAAAAATTTAAATATATATAAAAAAGGGTTCATTTGTTCAACTTCAACAAGAAATTTATTACGATAATAATAATATCATAAATGATAAAACTATAAAATTGAAAAAAATAAATAAATAAATAAATAAGAAATTAAAGCTTGCACTTAATTTTACCTTAATTAAGCTGCCTACATATCCTCTAGGAGGAATCAAAGCCCACGTAGTTCTTTTACCTGTTATGTTCCGGAGGTGATCAATCGTCGCTTGTTCCTTCGGTAGCCGTTGTATCGTCGTTGGTGTCGAAAAAGTCATTGTCGTCGGACACGAGATCCAATTCTTGCTGCCGGTATGAGGCATTGGTCCAGTCGTCAACACAAACCTAAATCTGTATTGAGTCAGGACTGAGCAATGCCCTTCTCTCGTCGAGAACATTGCCACCTGCACTAAATTCCTGTTCGACTGCCAGGTCGAGACAGGGGTTCCAAAAATTTGCTTGGCAATGAGGGCCAAAATTGGAAAGTTAGTTTCGTGTTCCCTCCACCAATGTAGGATGTTAAAGTCTTCGCTGTCCAAAAACTCAAAAGAGGTGTTTACGTAAAGATCAACCTCTGAAACATAGGTTAATGAAGACGAAGAACTCCCATGTGCCCTTGATTTTTTGGACAACACACTTGACCCTAACTTCCTTAATAAGGGAAAGCGAGTACGAGAATGACTACTTCCGCTTGCAGTCGGTTGCTGAATATTAATGTTCAGCGAGGGACCGTATACAGAACGGTATTCGTCATACAATGAATAAAATAATTGTCTAACATTATTATATAAAGTACTAATATCTACGTTTTGTAGCCCTAGAGATTGATAATAAAGTGTTAAATATTCATATAAACTATTAAATTTACACCTAGGGTCAAAAACTGAAGCAACAGTATAAATTGAAGGAATGTCCCTATAATAATTTAACCATCTATCTCTCATTGCAGCAACACATGCAGATAGTTCTATTACTTGTGCACATTCATTAAGTGCATCTACAATATTAATGGCTTCACATAAAAATAAATGTGAAGTTGGATAATATATACCGGATAAAGCGGTAGTTGCATCATGAAAAACTTTTAAAAGCATGCAAATTTTAGTACAAACATCCCAATGATGAGCATACAAATTAACGCTACTAACATTATGCTGTATAAATCTAACTAATAATTTTCTATAATCATAGCTTTCACAAAACAATTTATATGTGGAGTTTCAACGAGTTGGAACATCACGGGAAAACCTAATTTGATGTTTCCCGTTAGATTTACAATACCTAGCCCATTGTTTCATAGTACTAGGATGTTTCCACAAAAAGTATAGGGCATCCCTAATTGGTGTAATCCATTCTTAAAGTATTTGCAAACCATGTTGTACACATATATTTAAAACATGGCAAACACATCTTTGATGAAAAAATCTGCCGCCAAAGTAGGGTTGACACAATTGAATTAATTGTGGAACAGCGGCAGTATTGTTTGCAGCGTTATCAAAACCAATTGTAAAAATTGTACTTTCAATACAATGTTCTTCAAAAATAATTTTCATTAATTTGTAACTATTATCGGCAGTATGGGTGTCGTAAAAAACTCTAAATGCAAGAATTCGTTTTTGCAATTCCCATAATTGGTCAACATAATGGCAAGTAAGTCCTAAGTATAAATGTTTTTACCAATGATCGCTCCAGATATCGGCACAAACAGACACACAATCCATACAATTTTGAAAATATCTAACTAATGTTTTTTTTTCTTTTTTATAAATGTCACACATGGTACTTTTTAATGTGGTTCTAGGTACTCTACATGCAGCGGGATTTAAAGTATTATGACAATATTTTAAAAAACCAGTTTTTTCGCCAAAACTAAAAGGAATATGTTCAGTCGCTACCATTCTTGCTAGTTATTCCCTATTATTTACATCACTATATTTAAATAAAGGATGGTTAGGAGATGTGTACTTGGAAATTTGGTATTGTCCTCGGCTACGCTCATGCTCAGCTTCAACTGGATGCTTGGTGTTGATGTGCTTCCAGTACGTCCCGTACCCTCCGGATTTGTTCCACTTAAAATCTTTGTTGCAATAGTTGCAAGTGACTACAACTTCCCCCGATTCCTTCTCCACCCTCTTCATATGAACTTTAAAAAGTTCAGATTTGTACTTTGTCAAATATGGCTGTGAACCTTGTACGGTTTCACTTGGAGGGGAGGGGGAAGGTTTTCATAAGAGGGACCAGGGGCCCTAAACCCAGAGAGATGGGGATGAGACTATTAAGGAGTAAAATTAGGAGGAGTATCATTACCAAATATTACCTTCCTCTAATTGTCTATGTTGTAGGTACTCATCAAAATTTACTTCGTTGAAATTTAATTCTGGGCCAGCGGCACGGCGACTTTGCACTTCTCCAGCATTTAAATTTGGTAGCTGCTCAATGTCTCTGCCAGAAACGAACCTTCTGGAAAAGGATCGTCGGCCTCCGAAAATAGACGGTCTTGATTGTGATGCCATTATAAATTTATAATGGTAAAAAATACAATTTAAATAAATAACGAAAAAAATTGTAGTATTGAAAAATAAGAACAAGATTGAAAAAATAACTGAATGAGACTTTGAGAGAATTAGAGAAAAATTAAGAGAATTAGAGAATGAGAGAAATATTAAGAAAATGAGAGAATGAGATTGAGAGAAAATAGTGTGAATTGAATTGAAGAGGAATGGGATTTATATAGTTTTTTGGATTGAGGAGAAAAATAATATTTTTTAAAATTTAGGGGGCCAATTTATAATTTTTAAGGGGATAAATTATAATTTTACACCCAAGGAGCCGTTGAATAACTCCTTGTGTTGGGTCAGGCTGCTGACAGCCTGCCACCTGGCAAGCAGCAGCCTGACAGGTCCATATGCCAACGGCCACATTTTAATTTTATTTTTTTAAATTTTTATTTTCAGAAATTTTAAAAAAAATGTAAAAACTGCCTAGGAACCGGAACAGCCGGTTCCGAACCGCCGGTTCCGGTTCCTTGTTTCAAGCTAACTGGAACCGGAACCTTGGGTTCCGGTTTCGATTTTCAGTTTCGAAACCAGTCGGTTCCGGTTAAAAACCGCCAGTGGTTCGAACCGAACCGGGGCCATGACTAGTTGCAACATGTTAAAAAAATAAAAAAATATATATTTCTATTTTATCGTTCCATTGTTTGGAGACAGAACACGCTCATTAGAGAACCGACATAATTATACACATGTCTTTTCTCTTCCCAACTTACTAGCAAGTTTAATAAAAAATTATAATAATAATAAATAGTTATGCAATATTAAGGATTTCTATCATTTTATTTCTTAAGGCCATCTCCAATCCTACTATAATTTTTTAATTTGAAGATCAAAACCTCTCCGATCACACTCTAAATTGTTGTTTTCAAAAAATATCAAATGGAGATTGATAAATGGATCTCCCAATTTGGAGATCTAATATTCCAATCTCCATTATTTTTTCAACATTATATATTCCACTATTACCCTTCCATCCATTCTTTAAACAAATTTCATTCCTCTCATATCCTTTTTAAATTTTTAACTAAACTCAATTAACTTATTATAACTTTTTATTTATAAATGTAATTAGCAAAAAAATTATATTATCATAAATATTTTGTTGAAATCTTTCAAGTGAGTATAATATTGACTATATTTTAATTATTTTTAAAATTTTCATTTATCACATATATTTATTAATCAATAACATAATAATTATTTTATTTAAAATTAAATTATTTGAAAGTTTCAATATATATATATATAATTATCATTTAATATAATAATTAACTGAAAATAATTTAGTAAAATAAAAAAAATTATATTAATATCTACAAATAAAAAATATTAGAACTAAAATAACCATAAAATAAGTACATGAAAATTAAATTAAAACCAATTATTAACATTAGGTAGAAGAAAGATTTAATTATTAAAAAATTTAAATTAAAATTGTAACATGTAAAATAGTTAGGTATAAATATATTATGAGAGTAAATTATTAAGAAAGTTAGAAAAAATATAATTTATAACGTAAAAAAATAATAATATTTTATTATTTAGAGATTGTAAAATGTGGTATGGTAGGAGTTATAAATTTATGGAGATTGAATATACTTAAAATATTCTATTTTGGATCTCTATTTTGATGAAAAAAATTGAGTATGATTGGAGATGGCTTATGAGCAAAGGTTTTCTTGGTTTTAGATATAATCAATTGTCTCTTTACACGTGTCAAAATTTGTGTGGAAAGATGGTGAGCTGCTTTAAAAATGCGATATCTGGGTAGTCATGGCCATTGGAACCGAATCGGCGGTTCTGATTTCGGAACCGCCGGTTCCGGTTCCTTTTTTTGTCTAATCGGAACCGGGACTGGGGAGGTCCCGGTTCCGGTTCCGGTTGGAACCGGGGGGGAACCGACTGTTCCGGTTCCCCCCCGGTTCTTTTGGAACCGGCGGTTCAACCGTCGATTGAACCGCCGGTTCCAAAACCGAAACCGGCCCAAATAAAAAAAAATTTTGAATTTTTTTTTTCAAATTAAAAAATTAAAAAAACTTAATAAAAAGTTAAAAAAATTAAACTAATGAATAAACCAAATGTAATAAATCATTGTGGATGGACAATTAAAACTTTAGAAGTGTGTACATATATATATATATATATATATATATATATATATATATATATATATGCAAAGGTAGTTTCAAAATATATTCATTTTCAATGTGGAATTGGTTATATATATAGATAAGTAAAGATGGTTCAAGTCTTGTGCACTTTCAATGTGGGATTTGAGAATATAGTTAAAAATGGTCTACACTAGTCCCACATTGAAAGTAAAAGAGAAGTGTAGGAGATGAAGTTTTATATAAATATGATAGTAAGTAGTCCCACATTGAAAAGAAAATTGTAGTGTATAAAGTTGAGTGCTTATAAGTAGTCCCACATTGGAAAAAAAAAAGTGTAGGAAGTTGAGTGCTTATAAAAGGGATGAGCATTTGTTGGGTTATGACTTAAGTGATATGTGGCCCAACAATAGTATTGGGCCATTTACTCATGTTTATTTATAAATTATTATATGGCCCAACAGTGTTGGGATATATATATATTTGTTTATATATATATAATTATATATATTAGTGAAAATTAAAAAGTTTTTTTTTTTTTAAAAAAAAAAAAATCGAGAACCGAACCGGAATCGCCCGAACCGAGCGGTTTCAATTTTTTTTTTAAGGCTAACCGGAACCGGGACCGGTTGTCCCGGTTCCGGTGCCCGGTTCCGAAACCGGTTTTGAACCGGAACCTAAGGTTCCGGTTCAAAACCGCCGATTCTGTTCGAACCGCCCGGTTCGAACCGAACCGGGGCCATCCCTATATCTGGGTATTGTTAAAAGGCAACATAAATCTCTCCCATTTTGTTTCATTTTGTTTTTCCCAGTTTCTTCTTTCCAGTATATTTCATTCTCTTCTCAGAATAATTTTTCGGATATAGTTATAATCTTATTTATAACACGTTATCAACACAACTAACTTATTATTATACTCTGTGATTATCACTCTGTTGGATCTTTCATATCAGAAAATAAGTCTAGTTTTATTTATATTTATAATATTACGACCTAAAGATTATAAAATAAATAAAAGAGCCAGAAGCTCTAAATATCAAAAATTTGAATTCAGCAAGAACCTGAGGTTCTGGATCTAGTAATATTCATTTAATTTATTATTTATATATTTAATTAATTCAGTAAGAACCTAAAGTTATGGATCTAATAATATTGATTTTAATTTACTGTTCATATATTTTATTTACTGTTTATGCATATTTACTGATTTACATTTAAGTTGGCTATGCCGATATCATTTACTATTTATGCATATTTATTTACTATTATACATTTAAGTTGGTCATACCGACGATATTTATTATTTATACATATTTATTTACTGTTATACATATCAAGTTGGCTATACCGACATAATTTTTTTTTTTTATGCAATTTATTTACTGTTATGTATATTAAGTTGATTATGCCGATATTATTTACTATTTATGTATTTTTATTTATTATTATGAATTTTATTGCTTTTAATTTTAATTAAAATTTTGCATATATAAGTGAAATATATATGTAACGCTCCTAATTTTAACGATATATAGTGTATAAATGAATAGTGATTTTAATTTATTTAACTCCTATGAGAGATATTATTTTCATGGTTCATTTGGATGATAATGGGTCAAATTGAATATTGGTGAAGTTAATTTGGTAATTAGATAAGTGTGAATTATTTTTGAAATAATTATTGAGAGGGAAGGTGATTGGTGGGTTAGTTTGATAATTAAAGCATAACTGGTAAATCACATGTGATTAATTATAAATTTGTTGCTATTTTAGAATTTTAAAGAGGTCAAGGGGGTATGTTACAATTAAGAATATATATATATATATATATAAGTGTGAGTGGAGGCAAGCTGGCTCCACTCACACAAATAAAAGAAAAATTTAAAAAGTCAAAAGTGAAACTCACCAGAAAACCAAAAACAAAAACAGAAAACAGAGGAGAGTGAGGCGGCCAAAAAAAAAAAAAAGGAGGAGCAAGCGGTCGAGAAAGGAGAAGAAGAAAGAAGAAGAAGAAAAGTCGGCCAAATAGGGAAGAGAAGAAAGAAAGAAAGGAGAAGAAAGAGAGAAGAAAGAAAGAAGAGAGAAGAAGAAGAAGAAGAAGAAAGGAAGAAGAAAAGGAAAAGAAAATTGTTGGAAAATTATCCAGGTTTGGTGTATACTAGTTTTCGTATGTTAATTTTTCCAGAATATTTCGGATTTAGCGAATTTTATTGATTTTGAATTGTTTGAACTATGTTGATTCGAATTAACAGTTTGAAATTGATTTTGCTTTGATTTGATTTGATTTCCGTATTCTCGAAATATGCTATAAATTCGAAAACAAAAATTGATTTTTTGCATTGATTTTAGTATGGTTTGATTTTATTAATAATATGTGAAATATAATTGAAAGTGATTTTGAATATATATATATATATATATATATATATATTGTTTGTGATAAATTAATGAAACGATTTTGGGGCAATTTGATTCGATATTGATTTGTGAAATAAGTTTGAATATTATAATTTTGAGTCTCTTTTATATGATTATTGATGATATATTTGGATTTTGTAAATGTGTTTATTGATTGGAATTTAATCGAAAATTGAATTTGATTATAAAGGAATGATTTGTGAATTTGTATTCTGAAATTGAAATTTCGAAATTGAAATTAAATGATTTGAAAATTGAATTTGACGATTCTGAAAGAAAAACATAATGAATTGACATTGAATTTGAGAAATCATATTGTAAAATGGCTCTTATATATATATATATATATATATATATATATATATATATATATATATATATATATATATATATATATATATCGGGAAACGAATATAGGAAATTGATATGTCAATTGGGTTCACTTAGCAGTACTGCATTGAGATTTCTGAGATTTTGATGATTATGATACCACTCTTTGGATTATGTGTAGCCACTGTTGTGGACGGTCCTAGAGTGAAGACATTTCCGACAGGCAGTCCCCGTAGGGTCCGATGTCGGAAATGATACCTGTATAGGGATACCATTTCATGCTGAAATGGGAAACCCGACTGTATAATTCAGCGAGCAATCCCCGTTGGGTTCCAGTGCTGAACAACCCTTAATCCAGTCCAGTAAACCTATGATGTGTATCAAAGGCCTAAAGTGAGATGTATGGAAAATTATGAAATTAAAGGAAACTTATTGTTAGATTTTTCATATATGTTTATCAAAAGAATTATACATTCGATAATGATTCACGTTTATATTTTGATATTTGTTAAATAAACAAGTTTATGGAAATATGTTTATTACTGCTTTTATTTGTTTTTTTTTTTTTAATTATCGAATGATTAGTTGGATTTATATTGAGTTCTGCTCATATTTTAATACTTATTCAATAACTGAATTCATGGAAGTATGTTTATTACTATTACATGACTTTTATATAATCTTAGTGTACACCCACTAAGCGAAACGTTTAGCGCATTAGTTTTAATGCGTAGGTGAAAAGAATCAGAAGGAAGGACAGGACTGAGGAGTAGAGTTTTGCAGAGCAGGATACCTGAGTCACCTCCAGCATTATTTTTGGGTAGTTATTTTATTTACCGTTTTACTTATGTCAGGCATGCATATACAGTCCAATGTAAAAGTTGAATTTATTGAGTCTTGTAATTATTTGTTATCAGTTTTATAATGGATTTTAAAAATATAAATTAAGTGGTTTGTAAATATTTGTTAGTTTTGATGTGATTTTCAAATATGAGGTTATATGTTTTCTGAAAAACTGTCAACTGATTGATTGATTGAGAATGTTTAGAAAGTAGCATCGTTGGCAGGATGCGCATATGATTGAACTTTAGAAGTGTTTGAGTTATGATTTTGAAATTTTTATTAAACATGTATTCTTTTGGAAAGTTAGAAAAATAAAGTGAATTCTGTCAAAATTTTTATAAATATTGTGGGCCCAATTTGAAAGGTTTTTGGAAATATTATATGTTTTCAAGTATTTTCGAATATTAAGAAAAGTTCAGAAAGTTTTGTAAATTGGTAACGCTCTAGGATTCGTTCCGTACGGGTCGGGTCAGAGGGTGTTACAATATATAGTGGAAATTTATATTTTATTGCATCAAACCAGAAGTTCTGATTCTACATGTAATTTTAAGACCTAAAGTTCTTGTTCCATTTGTGATTTTCAAACCAGAAGTTCTAATTCACTTTTGATTATATATGTGATTTTCATACCAGAAGTTCTGACTCACTTCTAATTCTATATGTAATTTTCAGTTTAGCAGTTTTGGATCATTTCTGAGTATATATGTGATTTTTAGATCTAGAAGATGTATACATGATAAAATTTAAGGATTAAGATTTAACGTACTTTAAATTTCTGGGCATAATGCTAAATTGCGTCTAAAATCTGAAGATTCAGTATATTACTATTACAAAACCAGAAGTTCTGTGGCAAGAATTAAAGACATATATTACCACGGGGAAAAAAAGTGATTATTCCTACTGCCCGACCAATTCCTTAACATTCCCAGGAGTGAATGCTAATACATACAGAAACTTTGAACTTTGTCATAGTCGTAGTCGTGAGCATGAATATAGTAGTTATTAATTTTCAAGTCACCATAATACCAAAGACATTATCTAGAAGTGGAATGTCTATAAATTTAACAAGACAAGGGCAAAGGTTTACAGAATAAATCCATAAAATAATAAAGACGATTGTTTTAAATGTGTAGCGAAAGGATATTGGGATCGTACTTGTCGTACACCTAAACACTTGATAGAGATTTATTAAATTTTTACTTACTAAATATTTCTTCTATCTTCATATACTTTTGCTTTATATTGATCTAATATTTTTATTATTATTAATTTGTTATCTAACACGATTTTTCTTTGATCAGAAAATTATGAATCTAAAAAATGAAATATCTGCTATTAATAAAGAAGATGGAGATATATGTCTTGCTAATAGTGCAACGACACATACAATCCTATGGAATCACAAATATTTTTGGAGTGTGACTTTTCTCAAAATAAAGGTCAATATCATATCAGGTCCAGCAGATCTGATTGAAGGCTCCGGAAGAGCCATTATATTTTTACCAAATGGTACTAAATTATGTATCAATGATACTTTATATTCAAGCAAATCCAGAAGAAATCTGTTTAGTTTCAAAGATATACGACGTAATAGATATCATATTGAAACTATAAATGAAAAAAATGTTGAATATCTATATATTACTTCCAATGATTCGGGCCAGAAGCTCATAGTAGAGAAGCTGCGTGCTTTCTCATCCGGACTATATTATACGGTTATAAAGAAAAAATGTAGAGATTTATGCAGTTATGAACCAAAAGTTTTCAGATCCAAAAATATTCATGCTTTGGCATGACCGTTTAGGTCACCCATGATCTACGATGATGCGTAGGATCGTTGAAAATTCTCATGGACATTCATTAAAGAACCAGAAGATTCAGTTGTTACGTGAGAATATATGTATTGCATAGGAAGTTAGTGACGAGACCATTTTATTATAAAGTTATTTTTGAATCCCCATCATTCTACAAAGAATTCAAAGGGATATATGCGGAGCTATTCATCCACCAAGTGGATCATTCCGCTATTTTATAGTTCTAATTGATGCATATGTAAGATGGTTACTTGTTTGTTTGTTATCTACTCGTAATGTTATTTTTTACCAGATTACTTGCACAGGTTATTAAGCTTCGAGCACATTTTCCAAAGTATTTGATAAAATCGACGTGCCTCGATAATGCTGGTAAGTTTACTTCCAAAATCTTTCATAAGTATTAAAAGGTAGTTGGGATTAATGTTGAACATCTAATTCCACTTGTGCACACCCAATACAGGTTAGCAGAATCATTTATCAAAGTCTTCAGGTAATTGCGAGAATTTTATTATTTTCAAATATAAGTACTAATTTTTGTATGAAGACTGAAATTTTTTACATGCTACTGCATTAATTCGTCTTCGACCCATTATTTATCACCAATATTTACCATTACAATTTATGTTTGGTTATCAACTTAATATATCTCATTTACATAATTTTGGTTATGATGTATATGTCTCAATTACTCATACTCAAAGAATTAATATGGGACCCCAAATACATTTAGTTGTTTTTTATTCATCGTCAATTATTAGATATTTGGAACTTTTGACAGGTGATCTTTTTACCGCACGATTTACGGATTGTCATTTTGATGAGACAAATTTCTCATCTCTAAGGGAAAGAAAAACTTCTTCTAACGAGAAGCATAAATTTTCTTGGAAGATTTCAAATTTGATTCATTTAGATCTATACATATCTCAGTGTAAGAATGAAGTGCGTAAGATAATGCATTTTCAAACAATTGCTAATAAGTTACCAGATGCATTTACAGATGCTAATAGAGTTATAAAATCCTAGATACTAGCTGCTAATGTACCATCCCGTGTGATTGTTCCAGAAGAACAATTTAAACAATTGGCAGCAACTGAATCATCTATAGCACGACAAAAGCATGGCAGACCACTTGGATCAAAAGATACAGTTCCTCAGAAGAGAAAAGTAAATTATTAGGATTCTAATGTAAATAAAACTCGAGTTACAAATAAATCCACTTTCTATGAATCAACTCCAATAGAGTTAGATGTCCATAAAGAGATACAAGTCCCTGAAGCAACAGAAGTCCCTGAAGTGGCAGAAGCCCCTGTAGTGGCAAAAGCCCCTGAAGTGGCAGAAGCTCATATAGTGGCAGAAGACCCTGAAGTGGCAAAAATTCTTGAAGAGAGAAAAGAAACTAAAAATGAAGAAATATCCATAAATTGTATAAGAGAAATGTGGAATCGTGAAGAAATGATCATCAATGATATATTTTCATACACAGTAGTTACTGAAATTATGATAACATGGTATTGATGATTGCAGACAAAGGCATGATTGGCCTAAATAGAAAGAAGCAGTTCAAGCAGAATTAAATTCTTTAGTTAAACGTGAAGTATTTGGACCTATAGTCCAGACACCTGAAGATGTCAAACCAATTGGATATAAATGGGTTTTTGTACGAAAACGTAATGAGAAAAATGAAGTCGTAAGATATAAGGCACGACTGTAGCACAAGTTTTCTTGTAAAGACCTGGTATTGATTACGATGACACGCATTCACCAATGATGGATACGATTACATTCCGATTTTTATTAAGTATGGCTATTTCAGAAAAGCTTGAAATGCATCTAATGGACGTAGTGACTGTTTATTTATATGGGTCACTCAATTCAGACATTTATATGAAAATCCCTGAAGGATTTAAAATGCCAGAAGCATATAAATTGAGATCTAGTAATTTGTATTTGATAAAGTTGCAAATATCCATATATGAATTAAAACAATCTGGACGGGTGTGGTATAACCATTTTAGTGAATATCTAATCAAATAATGGTATATTAATGATCCGGTATGCTCATGTGTCTTTATAAAGAACTATGAATCTGGATTTGCTATTGTAGTAGTATATGTTGATGATATAAATTTAATTGGAACTCCTAAAAACTACTGAATATTTGAAAAGGGAATTTGAAATGAAAGATTTGGAAAATCGAAATATTGTCTTGGCCTGGAGATCGATTATAAATCAAACGGAATAATCGTCCATCAATTAGCATACGTTGAAAAGATTATAAAAAGATTTAGTATGAACAATGCTAATCCGTTAAATACTCCTATGGTTGTTAGATCTCTTGATCCTAAAAATGATTCATTTCGGCTTAAAGAAGATGATGAAAAGATACTTGGTCTTGAAGTACCATATCTAAATGCGATCGGTGCTTTATTATATCTTGCACAATGTACTAGACCTGATATTGCATTTTCAGTAAATTTATTGGCAAGATTCAGTTCAGTACTAACTCGAAGACATTGGAATGTAATCAAACATATTTTTCATTACCATCGTGGTACAATAGATTTGGGATTATTTTATGCATCTAACAATTTTTCAGGTTTAATTAGTTAAGCTGATGCTAGATATTTATTTGATCCCCATAAACCTCGTTCACAAACGGGATATGTTTTTACCTATAATGACACAACACTCTCATGACGATTCACAAAGCAGAGTTTTGTTGCTACATTTTCCAATCATTACGAGATCCTTGCACTTCATGAAACAAGTCGAGAATGTGTCTGGCTAAATTCTGTTATTCATCATATTCGAAGTACATGCAGATTTCCGTCATCTACAGAAACGCAGACACCAATATTTGAAGATAATGCAGCTTGTATTGCTTAGATAAGAGGACGATATATAAAAAGAGATATAACTAAGTATACTTCTGCAAAATTCTTCTATACTCATGAACTTCAATAAAGTTGACAAATTGATGTCAAACAGATACAGTCTACAGATAATCTTGCAGATCTATTTACTAAAACATTGACAACGTCAACATTTGAGAAATTAGCATATGGTATTGGCATGCGTCGGCTTTGAAAACTAAAGAATCAACATAAAAGAATTTTTGTCAGGGGGAGCGTCTAATCAGAGGGAGCGTCTAATCAGGGGGAGCAAATTTTTGAATAAAACAATATATGTGCACTGTACTCTTTTTCTCTTTGACCGGATTTTGTCTCACTGAATTTTACCGGTAAGGTTTTTAATGAGGTAATTTGAGCACATGAAATACCATTTATGATCCAGAAGATTATGGTATATATTTTTAAAGAATGATCCAGAAGATCATTATATATAATTTAAGGGATGATCTAGAAGATCACCGTAAAGTATTTTGTCCTACTGAATTTTTCCTAACAGATCTCAAATATAAATAAAATAATAAAAATCCAAGGAGGAGGGAGTGTTATGGAATATTTGGATTTCTATCATTCTATTTCCTAAGAGCAAAGGTTTCCTCGATTTTAGATATAATCATTGTCTCTTTACACGTGTCAAAATTTGTGTGGTAAGGTGGGTGGTGAGCTGCCTATATATATATATATATATATGAGTTAATTACACTCAACCTCCCTGAGGTTTGGCTAATTACATTCGGAATTAAAGTTTGCATTAATGAACACTAACCTCCCCTCACATTAACGTTGACCGTTAAAATGACCGTTGACTTTTTTCAAATTTTTTAAATGACCAAAATACCCCTGGCACAAATTTTTTACTGTTCATTAAAAAAAATTAATGGTGAGATTCAGATTGGATCTCCACCGTCTATCAACAATGATGGACGGTGGAGATCTGATCGATCAATATTTGTTACATATTTACGACCCCTAAACCGTATCTTTTAATTGTATTCGTAAGTATTTTTGGTGCTTTTGATGTGTTTTCCTTGAGTTTGCAGGTTTAGGGACCTCAGTGATGATTTTGAATATTTATGGGGAAAACGTGTAAATTCAGTAACTTTGGGGAAGGGCATCTGTGAAAGAATAGCAAACTTCTGGGGCAAAACTGCAATTACAGAAAGTTACACCAAACTTAAGTGAAACGGTGCGTTTTGCACCTAATGTTTCTCACTTAAGTGGAACGGCGCCGTTTTGGACCAAAGCATTGGTCCAAAACGACGTCGTTTTAGCGAGAAAGAAAACAGAAAAAAAAAGAAAACAGAATCTGCATGCATGGTGACCAGCTCCCTCTCGCCTCTCCTCGCGCGACAGACGAACCCGCGCCCAACCAGTGAGCAGCGCGAGCTCGACCGCGACCAGCATCTCCTCGCGGCGCAGCTCGCGGTGCAGAGGCAGCAGGGTCCAGTGAGCTGCGCGATGACCGAGCGCGACAGCTGCTCGCGATGAAGGAGAAGATGGCAGCAGCGAAGGTGGCGAGGAGCTCGACCGCGACCTGTCCCTCTCGCGATGCTGCTCACGCTCCAGCTATTCCCAGCGCCCAGTGAAGGCCGCGACCTAGCCATCGCGACCACTGGTCGCGATGGTGGTCGCGGTGAAGAAAAATGGCAGCCCTAACGGGCTGCTATAAAAAGAAAGTTGCAGAAAAATAGAGGGCAGCAGAGAGAGGTGGCCGAGGACAGCAAGGAGGTGACTCTCGGGCAGTGCCTCCAAGGGTGACTCTCCATCCTTTTGCCCATCCCAAACATCACACAACACCAACACATCTCTAGTTGCGATTACATCGAAGATTCGTCGGAGAGAAGACGAAGAATGAGGGAGGACGAATCTATGCGGGAAACAAGCGGGTTTCGATTCTCGACTTCATCGAATGGGTTGTATCACTTCCCTTTTCCTATCTTTATGTTTAATCGATTGTATGAGTGATTAGATTTGTTGTTAGGTAGTTTTCGGAACTATGAACGGATTCGGATTTATTGACTACGAATATATTTTGTATATTATTTCATGATATTGTGAATGAGATTATTTGAGCATTATCTTATTGTGTTTGATTTATGGTGTTTTGCGATTACGAACGTAGATTGCATGCCCCGTGATGAGAACTGATTTGATATTTACTGTAAGAGATTATATTGATTTTGAGTGTATTATATTATTACTTTGTGTTCGATTATGGTGTTTTGCGATTGCGCAAGTATATTGCATGCCTTGTGATTAAAACCGATTTAATATTTATTGTAATATTATATGAGAAATCATTGAAATTGCAATCGAGCTTAATTGACTCTAAAATCAATACTGGGTTAGTTTCGATAAGAAATTACTTAATTAACCTAGGCATTAGATTAACTATGGTTTTCGATTAATTGCACTCTAGGACCAATAGGTGTGGTTGACCGAATTCACATACCATACCATTGCGGGAGCAATATAATGTGATGTGGCCTTAGTTGAATTATTCTTATCATGTTAATAACGTGTTTCATAATAGTCAATATATTTCCTTATTCGGAATTAGAACCGTGAGACTACCTAACATCATTTTTCATTTAATTCGTCTCGCTTTATTTTATTGCATTACTTATTAATTATATTTGAATTAAAAAACCCAAAAACCAACAACTTGATTTACTTTATAGCACTACCTATTATAATCTCTAGTTTATAGAATTAGTTCCACCACTTCCTTGTGGATTCGACTCCGTACTCACGGAAATTTATTACTTCGACGCATCCTGCACTTGGGATTATTCCCACGCGTTTGAGCGTGTCAAGATCCAATCCAAGAAAAAAAAAAATTTTTGAATCTTCATCTTCGAACCCAGAGGGTTCGAAGATCGAACCCTTCTAGGTTCGATCTCGAACCCAGAAAAAAAAAAAAAAATTTGAATCTTCTCTGGGTTCGAAGATCGAACCCTTCTAGGTTCGATCTCGAACCCAGAAGGGTTCGAAGAACGAACCCTCTGGGTTCGTGGAACCCAGAGGGTTCGAAGATCGAACCCTCTTCAAACCCTTCTGGGTTCGAGATCGAACCCAGAAGGGTTCGATCTTCGAACCCTCTGGGTTCCACGAACCCAGAGGGTTCGTTCTTCGAACCCAGAGGGTTCGAGATCGAACCCAGAAGGGTTCGTTCTTCGAACCCTTCTGGGTTCGAGAAACCCAGAAGGGTTCGAAGACACGAACCCTTCTGGGTTCGAAGATCGAACCCTCTGGGTTCCACGAACCCAGAGGGTTCGTTCTTTGAACCCAGAGGGTTCGAGATCGAACGCAGAAGGGTTCGATTCAAACCCTTCTAGGTTCGAGATCGAACCCAGAAAGGTTCGATCTTCGAACCCTCTGGGTTCGAAGATGAAGAAATTTTTTTTTTTCTTGGTGGAGATCCAGATTGATCTCCACCGTCCATCATTGTTGATGGACGGTGGAGATCCAATCTGGATCTCACCATTAATTTTTGTTTTTAATGAACAGTAAAAAAATTTGTGACAGGGGTATTTTGGTCAATTAAAAAATTTGAAAAAAGTCAACGGTCATTTTAACGGTCAACGTTAACGTGAGGGGAGGTTAGTGTTCATTAATGCAAACTTTGATTCCAAATGTAATTAGCCAAACCTCAGGGAGGTTAAGTGTAATTAACTCTCTATATATATATATAAAAGTGCTTTGCTTTAAAAATGCGATATCTGGGTATTGTTTAAAGGAACATAAATCTCCATTTTGTTTCATTTTGTTTTTCCCAGTTTGTTATTTCCAGTATATTTCATTCTCTTCTCAGAATAATTTTTTGGATATAATTATAATCTTATTTATAACAATAGTTTAGTTTTGTTAGGATATAAAAAAATTGAGCCTCCAATTAATGGACTCATATGAATTTATTATTTTTCAATAATTTTTATGTTTTTATACTAACTCTTGCCACTGAAATAACCAAAATACCCCCATCAAATCCATTTTCTCTCTCTTTTGCTCTCCTTGCAACTCTGTTCCTGCTAACCTATACATATGGCCTAAATCTGCATAAAGATCTTTCATGCCATTTATCTCTTTTTCAACCTAGATTTGCAAGAATATATTTCAAACCATTTCATTCTCTTTTTCTCTCAACGTTTCTTTTATCTTCTTTCCTAAACTCTCTCCTTGAGAACCTCACTTATGACCTAGATCTACAACAACGTATTTATGAACAGTTCTCCCTACTCAGTGCTATGCGTTTTTTACAATGTTTGTCACGACCCGGGCCCTAGGCCGTGGCAGAGTTGTAAATAAAATCAATAGTTTCTAATCTTGACTTTATTAAAATTTCATAAAAACCATAATTAATTTCTTTGGATACTCCGGAGTATCAAACAAAACAGAAATCTGTTTACAAACAAAGCTATTTTCAAATTTCGAAAGTCAACACCAAATAACCCCACAGATATGTGATCATCCGTTAGAATTCATGGATTCAATTTCCAAGATAATAATCATACTGAAACATGCATAAATCCTGAAGTCCTAATCATCCACAACTAAAAGATTTGCACACCAACATACATAACTCATAAACTGAGTTATCTCAACATTTTTATAGGTCCATAACAAGTACAAATCCTTTAATCAATACAAATCTCAAATAACATAATTTTAATCACTAATATCAGAAATCTAATCCTTAGATCTCACAAGCCTTCACCCACATCAACTAACGATCTTCTAATCCGCATTGGGCGCTCCCTGGGGGGAAAGAAAATAAAAAGGGGTGAGCTAAAGCTCAGTAGGGTCTAATCCCCGATAATGTATGTGGAAAACATCATTTTTATAAAGTCATGGGATAATCCTGCATGGTTAAATACGTTCACAAAATTTTAAGTAAACAGTAATACTTTCTTTCAGAAAGTAATATCAACACGTCCACTAATCATACCCGGTGGCCTATCATTTTAAATAAAACATTCATACTTGGAATGAAAACATTTGGCTCACCGTGACCCTGGTACTAACCTCATATACAAGATGTACGTACCAGAAAATACCCTACGCAGTCCCCGACATAAAGTCGTATAATAACATATAATATAATATAATGACTAGGACGGTTACCATTTCAAAATCACCAAACAATCTAAATAAACCCACCATGCATCCCATATGTAAACTCATCATTTTTAATAAAATTTCAGCAGCATAACGGCTGTTTTTATAAAAATCCCAAAATATAAAACCTGCATAAAAATCATATTTTCCACACAATACATTCCAATTTATTTCTCAAATCAATTCCACAATTTAAATAAGGATTTCCTCAAACTTTCACAATCAATTTATATCCAAAACTTATACGGAAAATATTCTAAAAATTTAAGTTTGAAACCCCTACCTCGTGTAAGCTACCAGTTACTCGCAGTGGCCTCAATTTCAAGCCTAATTATCCCGATCGATAAATCTACACGAGAATATAATTATTTAATTTATATACGGCGGCCATATAAACAATTAACCTCAAAATAATATCCTACACTTAAAACGAATACGTAAACGTGTTCGGAATCAAATTCTAAGTTCCGGAGGTCGGAAACTTACCCCCGCCGTACGTGGCGGCCGGCGACGACTTTCTGGAAACTTTCCGGCAACCTCCAAACATGGTCGGGTTTTGTTCGTCTCGTCTCCCTCGTCAATGTTTATAATTGTGGCCGGAGTGGGAAATGGCTAGAATCGCCGGAATCGGAGGATTTCAGAATTGAAAAATCCCTAACTTTCTCCACCAAATCGGAGACTCAAACGACCATGAAAATCTTCAAAGTTGGTACCAATAGATTCTATGTCGGAAGAGCTTTCTATTGGTACCAAGAACGATCGAAACGGAGGTCGGACGTGATCGGAAATCAAAGTCAAAGTAGGCGAAAATTTTTTGGAAAAAAGAGAGAAAATGGTGACAGGGGAGGCGTCGCGAAGAAGATGAAGATGAATAGATATATGACTGTAAAAGTTCCGTTTTGTCCCTCAACTTTTATCTATTTACAATGTTAATTGCCAACTTTCAAAATATATCTTTTACGTCCTCACATATTCTTCAAAAATGTTCAAAAGATTTCAAATACACCCTTCATAATAATTTAAAATAAAATTTGAAAAGTGAGATTTTACATTCTACCCTCCTTAAAAGAATTTCGTCCTGAAATTCAAAATACAACCTCAAGCTGAATCTCAAACAAGTGAGGGTATTTATAATACATTTCATATTCTAACTCCCAAGTAGCCTTATCTCCCGTATGATTTTACCACAGCACTTTAACCATACGGATTTCTCGATTTCGCAGCACTTTGATCTCTCTCGCTAGGATTCGTACGGATTGTTCCTCATATGTCACATCTTCTCTCAGAGGAATCTCCGAGTGGGGAACAATGTGAGATGGGTCTGCAGTGTACTTTCTCAACATGGACACGTGGAAGACATTATGAACATGTCCCAACTGAGCTGGCAAATTTAAGCAATAAGCAACCTGCCCAACTCTCTCGATAATCTCAAATGGCCCAATGTATCAAGGAGCTAACTTGCCTTTAACTCCAAATCGAGTCACACCTCGCATAGGTGTCACTTTCAAGAAAACATAGTCACCAATCTCATATTCCACCTCACGACGGTGAAGATCAGCATAACTCTTTTGGCGACTCTGGACTACTTTAAGCCTTTCTTGAATACTCCTTACTTTACTCGTAGTCTCTTCAATAATCTCTGGCCCAATAGTAATCTGCTCG
>QUWJ01002295.1:0-18911 GCA_003430845.1 Xanthoceras sorbifolium
TATTTAATTAAGATTATTTTTTATTAAAAATAAAAGTATAAATTAAATAAACTAATTTTAATTTTAATTATTTTATATTTTCATATAATAAAGTTTCTTCAACACATAACACTTGCAAAATACAGTTATTAATCAAACTACAGCCGCTGCTTTTAAGCTCTACCAAACTGGCCTTTATCGCAGTCCAGTAGGAAGAAACAAAAACGAAGATAAATGGAAACGATGGAACAGACCTCGCTCGAGAACAGACCCGGCGTCTTAATTGTCGGATCCTCCAACGTCGGCAAACGCACCCTCATCTCCCGTAACACTCTTATCTCTTCATCGATCCAATTACCTTTTTTTCTTCCCTAATTTTTTTGGTTTTTATTGATTTGATCGTTCTAATTAGGTTAAACATGATATTATCTGGTTTCGGGTTATTGTTTAATTGGTCTTAATTGTACAGAGTTGTGTAAATTTTAGTTATCGTTTATATGGTAATTGTAGGATTAATCTCTGTTGACTTTGAAGATGCATCTGATTCTTCGTCCCAAGTAGTTGGTCACGGGTATGCATGCTTACTTTACACTTACTAGTCGATTGTTCATTCATTTGGGGTATGGTGGTTAGAATTATAGTGGAATTTTGACTGGCAGGTGGACTATCAACACCAAGTATTATACGGCGGATGTTTCGCTTTGGATGGCTCATCTACATGAGGGATTTTCCGTTGGGACGCAGTTCCCCTTTTTTGACAGTTTGGCTGCATTGGTTATGGTTTTTGACCTCAATGATGTTAGCCTCTCTGCCCATTGATGCCTTTTTTAAAGTTTTTCAACTGTGAATTGTTTGATTTTTCTTTTTTTATAATTTTTATGGTCGGATAGATTGTTGTGGAAAGTGTTGATGTATTCAATATATCTCGTATTTGTGTCAATTCAAGCAGCTATCAACCTTAGATGCACTTAAGGATTGGGTGTCCCGTGTTGATATAAAACCATTTGAAATACTATTATGCATTGGGAACAAAGTTGATCTTCTTCCTGGTCACTCAGTTCATGCTGAATATAGAAGGCGACTGCTGAACCCTGCCGCGTCTTCTGCTGATTCTTCTTCAGATTTCACTGAATATGGAATTTCTGAAACTGAAGGAAGCAGTTTATTGGGGGATGAAGAGCCGTCTTGGGAGATCAAGAGGTCGTGTTTGGAATGGTGCACTGAACATAACATTGAATACATTGAAGCTTGCGCTTCTAATGCTGATTTCGACAAATGTGAGGCTCACCGTTGTCTTGAGTTGAATTTACTTTTAATAGTAATAATTTTGATCGATTAGCTCTCCCATATTATTCTGCTATCAGACAAGATATATTTACATAAGTAAAAAAACTGTTCATAATAGGTTTATCTGTCAATGGTGATTCACAAGGAGTTGAACGTCTCGTTGGTGCTCTTTCTGCTCATATGTGGCCTGGAATGATCCTAAAATCTGGTGATAAGATAACAGAGCCATCACTACCTGAGAAAGAAGGTTTTTTTACTCTACTTTCATTCCCTTTTTAACTTCTTACTTGTTAATTGTATTGCTGACTGATATCTCTCTCACTTTCCAGAGTTGTCTGAAGAAGAATCTGATTATGAATTCAAGTATGAAATGCTATCTGCGGGTTCAGCTGAACCATGGGATGACTCGGATGAAGTTTGGGTTTCTGCAAATGGAATTGATGGAATCCCTGATACAGGTGGATCGTCAGCTAAGAATATATCTATAACAGAACACGACCAAGCAAATGTAACTGGATGTGAAAATGCAGAGCTGCAACCGTCAACATCAAGAGATGCATTGGAGGATGACGAGATCGACAACAAAGAGGAGCAACATGCAGAAGAACCTAGTAAGGCTTCAGAGTTGGATATGGATTCCCCTTTTGACGTTGAGGATTTGGAACAGTTGATGTCCGAGATAGGGAGCATGCGTGACAACTTGAGGCTGATGCCTGATTTTCAAAGGAGGGAAATGGCAGCAAAGCTGGCTACGAAAATGGCCGCGATGTTTGGAGACAGCAGTGAAGATGAAGAGGGCTTTGATTGAGCGAACAGGATACTACTGCATTGATCAAGTAATTTGACATAGATCAGCTTGCATCTCTGGGTGGAATTAGTGAAGGTTTTTGGCTTTGGGAAGCTGACTCATATCTATAGACAATTTAGACAAAAGCCGAGGTTCTCTAGTATTTATCTGAGAGAATTATGCATTCTATAAGATTTGTTAGTGGAAAACAGTTTTACATTTTGCAAATGAGTTGACAAACTGAAATCCTTTACATGTCGCTATAGTGGCTCATTCTTTATAATTAATATATATTTCCAATTTTTTTAATAATTATGTGAAATGTTTCAAACTTTTTTCAAATAGTGTTAATTGGCTAATTGCCCATGCCTATGATTGAGAATCATTCACATATAGAACTATAAGAGCGTTTCCAATTAAGCTACCTGGTTTTCAAAATTTCGTACATCAGATAAGAGTATATATATATATACAAGAAATTCTTATGTATTTATTGCATGGATGGTACACTACTCTGAACTCTTTTGGTCTTTTAAATAAAAACAAGTGCTTATTGTCATTTATAAATTATCCAAATCTATTACACAAGGCTTTTTTCTTGGCGGTTGGAGGTCACCTAGTGTATGTATTACATTCTCACAATTGCCTATAAAAAACGTAATTGTGTGGGTAGACTCCTCCCATTGCTGGGAGTAGTTGTTCAAGTCGTTAGTCCAAGTAGTTTGCGTCTTTCTTTGCTGGGAGTAATTGTCCGGGCCGTTTTTATATGATTTAATCTCGGTTGGTCCCGATAGTCCTTTGACCCGGAAGGTATCAGATTTCAAAAACAAATTATCCAATCTATTTATTTATTATATTCCTTGCTAGTTCCTACTCAAGTTCCCTTGTAGGTTAAGAGTGCTGGCATGGCTATCCTTAGGTGGTCTCCACCTTCAGCTGGGTTCAAGGTTAATGTGGACGCAGCTGTGGATGTAGTCTCGAGTCGATTTGGAGTTAGTATTGACATTAGAGACCAGCAGAGTTGTTTGAAGGTTGCTCCTGCTTTGGTTTTTCGTGATTTTTTCAGTGTGGTTGCTGCTGAAGCCAAGGCTGTTCTTGAGGGCTTTAGATTAGTTGTTGGCTCCAATTTTTCTCCCTTTTGTGTTGAGTCTGATTCTCTTTAGGTTGTGAACCTTTGTAGCGGCCTTTCCTCCTCCAGATATGAGGATGATAGTGTCATATAAGATATTTTGTTTCAGTTTGGTAGTTTTATTAGCTCCTTAGCTTTTGTTTCCAAGAGTTGTAACTTTGTTACGCATAGTCTTGCTGGAAGGGCTATCGGGTTTTCTTCAAACTTTGTTTGGACTTACTTCTTCCCTGACTGGTTAATCAAACTAGTTAAGGAGGATTTTTATTCTGCTGTTTCTTGATTAATATATTCTCTTTTCAAAATATATATATATTCTTGGGAATTCTTGGGCTAAGGAAAGTGCAAGAAATGATGAATAACAGATGGAAAAAAAATTATAATATATACATGTCTTTTATTCTTTGTTTCGTTTCAGTTGAGGATTTGGTTGAAGATGAACTGAAGCTTTGTCTTGTAAATGGAGATTTTGAGTATCTGAAATCCTACGTTAGCAGTCTCATCATTTGTTTCATCAGAGAAGCCTTCAAACTATTCAGAGCTTTTTTAGAACGGTCGGTATGCTTTGATGTGGTTTTCAAATGCTTCTCTCTTCTTATTGTTTGTGTTATAATATTCTTCTTGAGAAACGTAGTGTGTGGTTATATTGCTTCCTTGAGGCTGAGCTCAGTCTGCAGGGTCACCGGTAGGTGATAATCCTGATCTGATCTGGTCGGTTTATCGTACCCTGCTGCCTGTTCCATGGTACCAGCTGCCGCCAGAGAAGAGTCAGGTTACCGAGTAACAACGATGGATTCTTCAAAATGTAGACATCGTGAAGTGACAAGTGCTTTGTTATTAGGTGCTGCTGGAAACAATGAACCTTCAAAAATGGAAATATGGTGCATCAATCAAACAGTTTAACCCTCTGTTTTTTTTTTTTCCCGATTAGTCTGATTTACATTCCAAATTGGATATGCGACATCAATCACACAGCAGCATTGGTTATACTTGATTATAAAGTAAACACTATTATAATAATAGAAATTAATTAAGTGTGCATTTGAAAATACTTTTCTAGTGGTCAAAAGAGTTTTTTTTTTAATTTTAAAGACTCTTTTCAATTTTTTCTTTTATCATTTTATTGCTACTTTAGCAAACTTTTTAAGCTATTAAAATTTATTTTACATTTACAGGAAGAAACTCAAATTTTAAACTTTTTTAAATAGATATTTTTAACTTTTAAAAATATTAAAATACCTAAAATAGCTCTATTATATCTTATTAATTTTACTATACCCTTTTAACTTAAAATCACGTCCTATCATTTAAAAAAAAATAATTAATTGATAATCACACGACTTACATCTTTTTATTTAAAAGCTCTATTTATTGAGACTATTTCTAAAAAAAATCTACTTGTAAAAAATCCATTTGGAAAAATTCTTCAAAATGAACATTTAAGGCTACCTCATTGAATCTTTTATTTCTAGATAAGGCCACTACCCGGTCTCTCTTATAAATAAGGCCAACCCCTTTGTGATTTGTGATGTGAAATCTTCCTAAAATACTAACATCACAATCAAACACTTTATAAATCTGTACAGTGATACCCCACCCGATAAGATTCATACGTAAATAATATTCATTTAGTCTAGCAATGTCTCATACTCGAGGGTACTCATTCAACATAATAATGTCACAAACTTAAGCACCGCACACAGGTGGTATATTAAAAAAAAATAATAATAATCAATATCCTGCACAGTGAGCCTAATAAATCCTCCAGAGTTTCAACGTATCTGTCGAACTAAAAACTTATCCATTTATACATACAAATCATACATTACATAACCTCATTAGAAACATGCCCTATCAACAGCACTCTTTGGTAATCACATCCAACCAAGTTATTAGGTATTATTATATTAAAAAACAAATTACAAATGCCCAGACAGTATTGCGATTATGATGTGAAAGATAAAATACACTAATTTTATTTGCACACTGTCACATCTCTCATACAATGTTATTGAAGTTGCATCCAGGTCTTCCCATCTCTCATCTTATTGTTTTGAGATAGAAAACAAGTTATTGTTTTGAGATAGAAAACAAGTAGAAAAGTCTCTGTCTATTCCAAACTTCCAATATATTAGGGAGCACCTTAGGTTTTTCATTTAAACAGTTCAAAGGACATTGTCATTAAAACTAACTATTTTTTTGTGCATAATCATTAATACAATAATAGTAGACCACCTGATGATACCATTCAGTTAAATGCACACAACAGTGAAACTATCAACAAAAAAAGCAAATAATAATAATATAAAATCATTCAGTAGTAAATAATGTTAACTATCAACTCGTACACAGTTATATTAAATACCTTCACATACTGAGTCAAATGATGCAGAAGGCAACATGCATGTATAATCCATAAATAAAGAAATCCGTATTGGTTACTATTGGACCAAAAAGCTTAACCTGGTATGAAAAAGACCCAACAATAGTATTTAAGCACTTTAACACAATGCTCCCACTCACATACAAAACCAATAGACTTACCACGTGGCTCAAAACCCAAATATAAACATACAACAAATTCAGATAACAAATGATAAATTCAAATATAATCATATGGCAGAAGTTGAACTTAGGCAGTCCTAGTAAAACCTGACTTTGATATATATTAATAACTGAAGATTAAGCTATTAAGAAAGACCAAACAATAGCATTAAGCACTCTAAGTCTCTAACAATCTAAAACCAATAACTACAAATTGCAGATACACTAGAAAAATTAATAAACGAAGCAAGCATCAGCATACATCCCAACAATGTTTTAACTCATCCATTCAGAAATTAGAAATTTCAAAACATCTACAAGAAACCACAAAGTTGAAATTTACATTATGGAAGACTTCCCAAGAAACTTGAGAACTCTGTTGGCTCCTATGGAGACAGTTGAGAAGCAACTAGTATCCCATTTACAAAATATTATCCAAAAAAGTTCACATCGGAGCTCATTCTGCTATTTCTTGGTTTATATTGAATCATGGATGAAGAGAGATTGGTCAAATATAGCACAAAACCAACTGATTTTGTGAGACTAGTACCAAGTTAATAAAAGTTTGAGAAATAACATCATTTTTCATAGAAACTCAATTTTACCATTGTAAAGTGATTTTTTTCTCATTCAAGCTCATTTAATGTCTCATTTAAACTCATTTGTGTTGGTTGAATTCTCAAAGTTGCTTGTCTTTTCTGACATTGAAGAATTTTTTTCTTCTCTCTCTCTCTCTCTCTCTAAATTTCCCACAAATTTCTCTTTGAAAAAATAAAAAAGGAAGTGGGAACTACACAAATAAAAACAAAATTTACAAATTTTTCTTTGGCTATGATCTAATTTTTCTTTAACAGTGATCTAATTTTCTTTTGGTCGTTATCTATTTCCTTTGGTAGTGATATGACAAAAAAAAAAAAAAAAAATTCTCTATTAGATCACGGCCTCACTTGGCCGTGATCTATTCTAAATTTTTTTTTTTTTTTTTTTATTAACTTGGTGCTATTTCCACAAACTCAATCCTATTTAGTACTATAAAAGAAAGGACTATGGATGAATAGCGCAACACTTATAGGGTACAAACTTTGAATTAATAGACGATTTTCCTTGTTCATTTGAAATCACTAAGGAATCACAGTAAATGCAATTGAATGATTTGCAATAACCCTAAAAGCCTAATTAAAATCGAGCCTTTTAGGTGAATATCCACATATCTAACGGACAGTGTAGGGTAAGAAAATGTGAGAAAGAAAGAGTGACTTTAACTTTACCTACTCTCTCACTTTATATTTATAAGCATGTTATAAACCCTAATAGACATTAAATAGTTAAGACCCATAAAGCCATATAAGCCTAAAACCACATAACACCACAAATATAAACTAAACAATAATGAATAACTCTAACACTCCCCCTTAAGCTAGAGCATAAAGATCAAACATGCCCGCTAGCTTCAAACACAATGGAATTAAGGAAACACAAGGTAAAGGTCTTGTTAAAATGTCTCTAATTTGATCTTCTAACTTCACATAAGGTGTGATAATCGCTTCCTCATCATCAAAGCACAAATGAAATGACAATCAACATATTTGGTCCACTCATGAAAGACTGGATTACTAGCAATATAATATTGCAACTTGATTATCACAATACATCTCATTAAAGAAGGAACTGTAACATCCATCTCACAAAGCAATGACTCAAACCTAGATACTCACAGTAAAACAAGACTCTGTTACATATTAGTAATCATAAAACCCAAAACAAAGAATAATAAATTCTTTTATGCCAGAGTAACTATTGAAACTAAAGCGGATATTTTCTACAACTTTCTTCAATAAATCAACTAATAGGAAACATGGATAGTCCATAAAGCAAAATATCTCATAAGAAAATTCAGAACATCCACAGTGAAACTCAATTTTAAGCAAGTTAGTTTAGCCCAAAACAAACTTCCATGACTTCACCAGTTACTAGGATGTATAGTAAACTGTACAATAGATAAAAAATTCAGCCTACCATCTCAAAATTTGCCATATTTATCAACATATCCCTGCAAGTAAAAGAGCAACTGTCAAATACCATGAAAAAATGACAGAAAAAGAGCAACTGTCGAATACCATGAAAAAACTGACATTCAAATTTTAACACCAAGTCTCTCCTAGTATATATATTATCTCTAAACTAAGGAAACTCACCTCAACAAGCTTTGCAATTTTTGTTTGAGAGGAAGAAAGATAATGCTTAGCTGATTCAACGGTTGTTGGAATTTGGTGGGGCTGTAATGTGCGAAGAACCTTGTCAACTGCTTTTTTGACTATTGTCTTATGCGCATCCTTGCTAAGATGACCCTCACGCCAGGTTGGTTTCAACAATTCTTTAACCAAATCTACAAGATCAGCACGTAGATGTCTCATTGGTTTCGATTCCTTGCATACATCCCCCTCTGTCTTAAACTCAACATCCATTTCATAGTTCTGCCTCACCCTATCTACTTTGATGTCCTTATTGTGTCTAGACCCATCATTTTGATGCCTACCATCACATGTCTTTGATTTTGAAATAGCTTTGGCATGAGTCCAAACTGAGGGTTCATCTCCTTTGAGCATGGTCCCATTTTGGCCATCACCTATAGAAGTTTCCACTGCCTCTGCTTCAGCTGTATGCAAATCTTTTCCAGGCGTATGACAATCATTTTCCAACACATTCTCATTGCAAGCACCATGAAAGGATTCAGAACTTTTATCACCATTGCATTCTGGAAGAATGGTCCTAGACAAAGTAGAATCACCACATATCTGCTGATGTGATGAATTTAGAGTGGATAATTTGAAAGTTAAGTCTCTTGTGTTTGGAAAGTCAAAGCTATCACGAAGAGGATCATACTGGCTTCCTGCAGATGATAAAATTGCAGGAGGAATAAAGAAAGATGGTCGAAAAGGTACAGATGGTTCCCAATCATTTGATGATATTTTTGTTTTATAATCACCAGAAAGCAGTGGTTTTTCTGGCTCAGAAACAAAGAAAGGAGAAGAGCTTCTCAGTAACGAAGCTGAGCTAGAAGTACGGAAATCTCTATCACTTTCCAATAGCTTCTGAGTGACAAGAGGACTTGAGTTCAAAGAGGAAGAATTAAGAGGCAACAGCGATCCTGTCCAGGTTGAGACACGGTGACGTGGTAAATTGCCAGCAGTTGGACCAGAAGTACCCAAGCTCAAATTCAGATGGCTCAAAACTGATGAAGAATAATCATTGTGCGTATATTGACTTCGAATACAAGTCCGCTCCTCCAGAATGCTTGAATAAGAAGACGGATTCTCACCGTTATAATTGTTAGGTGGAATAGCTGAACCACTTGAAGAAGATCTATATTCAGGAAGCAAGCTGCTCCTGGATATAGGAAAACTGCCTCTATTTATTGGTGAAACATAGTTGCCAAAATCATCAGCAGGCCAATTTTCTCTTGAACTCTCTCTTCCCATATCCTTAATTGACAAGATAAACCCAGCATTATCCTTGGATGAAGCCAATTTCTCGGAGGAAAGAGGGTTGCCCAAAGAAACATTCACCTTCTGAAGCAATGAGATCTTGTGGTTTTCCTGCAACTGAGGCAAACTTTTGCTTTCTCCCTGTTCCTGTGGCAGGATCATTTCTGAAGACAAATCAAAAGAAAATGAGAATTATTCTAACTGAAGAGGCCAGATTGGTCAGGAAAACCAAGCAATCTTGATTTTCAGTTATATTTCTACAACCTGATACAAGCAAAGATGGTAATCAAGAACTTCGTGGCACAGAAGATTATCGTAGATCACACAAGAAGAAATGTTATATACCTTCATCAACCAGAACTTCTCTTTTCCCAGTTGCAGCAGCTACATGTCCTGCATGCTGCTGGGTAGTATTATTCACATCATCCTTCACATGAAGAAACTTGCACGAACTCCCTTTGATGCACCATCCTTTAGCAAAGAAGTCACAGATAGTCGCTGGGCGTTTGTTTCTATTGTCATTCTCAGCATCAGGCAACAAACTTCTAGTCCGTATCACAGGTGAGCGTGACCTGGAATAACTATCCGTTAGTAGGAAGTGGTTCAAGTATTATAATTGGAAAGGCAGAAAATTACAACCATCAAAGAGATAATAATCAGCAAAAGCTAACAGTTCCTACCTTATGATACTATAATCAAAGAATATACTAAACTAATATCAACACACCTTGATGTCAGTCTCCTTTTATTATCCCCTAAATGCAAGTCCATCTGCGTAATTTCTTCCTCAGAAGCCTGAACAACTACAGTCCCCTCACCAACACGATCTTGTATTGGGAGAGCTATAACCGGATCCTTTCTAGTAACACCACATGGGCTGGTGGTATCAGCATCCATACTCTCACTAGTATGCAGTTCATTTTTGTCCACAAGGGTTTTCACTTTCTGAAGGGCTCCAGCATCTTTAGTAGAAACCTCATATTCTTGACTTCTGTTGTCCTTAGGCAAAGTCAGCTGTTTCCCTGATTTTGGATACTTGGAACCCTCATGATTCTCATCTAACTCCTCCTTTTGCTCCATGACTGACTCATTTGAAGCGCCAGAAGTTCGGAAATAACTTCTACTCTCTCCTACATCAAGGGGATCAGAAGGCAGCCTCACTTTAGAATTTCTATGAGTAGAACAGCCTGATGCCAAGCGGCTGTGATGCCCCTCTGACTCCATTCCTTTACTAACATCTACATAGAAGAAAAATTACATCAAGATATGAAGCAATGCAATCATCTTCTCTTCAAAATGTTGCAGCCAACAATACCAGATCAGATCTTAAAATATGACCCCCGGTAGACTATTAAAACAAAACTCAAACTTCACATCTAGCCAAGTTGCTTTTTACTAATCAAGCAAAAGCCAGAAAAAAATTCCTACAAAACAAGGTTTAAACTCTGACAAGTAACTTATAAGTTTTCAAAACCTTTAACAATTTTTCTGAATCAATTCAAGCCCTCCACTACCAAATTACTGCTTACAAGCATGTATAGACTGTTCCATACATGGCATACACCTATAACTTACACAAAAATGAACCATTTTCCAGCATGGATATTATTTTTTATCAAAACTACTTTTTTTCCAAGAAATTAAATTCAACATCAAACGGACCAACTACAAACTTTCACTTATACTTCTCAAGAGGAATCAGCTCTCCCTATGCTAACAAGTCCACTTCATCTACTCAACCCATCAAGGGATATCATTAAAGGGGTGATCTCCTAACCTTTTACATATTACCTAAATAAACCACATTGGGATAATATTATCATCTATATATTTTCCTTATTGCTAACCAAAAATTTCTGACCTTCGTTTATTTATCGAATCTAAATTGGGATCTATTGAACCTTACAATCTTGGTAGTCAGACAATTCTTGAGATATAATATCCTGGGTACGTGCCCTATAGAGATTTGAACTCTTGACCTTTTAAAAGATAACCAAAAGTCTCCCCCTCAACTCACATATTGGGGTTAACCACAATGGGATAATCATTGTCAACACTAGCCTTTTCAAGCAATATTCATTCTTCACCCCTTTTACTAATGCAAACACCATGATCATACACACTCTATTTAAAACCGAATGAGACTAAATAAATCATCGATCAACAAGTTTACCATTATTTACATATTATGCACACCAAAGGAAACAACTTCCTTCAGTCATCACTTCTCACATTAAAATTTTGGGGCCACTATGAATCTTCAAACCAACTTAGAGGCTATTCTTAAGAATAATATACTATCCCTACGCTAGTAGGCCTATAAATTTGCATTGTTCAAATTGTGTTTTTGTCTTCTGTATGGATAGCTTTTGTACTAACTTAGTACATCTTCCGTACAGTAATTACTGTTTATATGTTTGTTTTTGGCAAACATTTTAAAAAGGCAACAACAGGCTAAAGAGGAGAGGGCATTTTAGTACACTTTAGTCCAACTATTTATGATTTTTCGATCCTAACAGGCTTAACATATATTTTGAGTGGTTCAAGTTGTGTTTTTGTCTTCTCTATGGATAGCTTTTGTACTAACTGTCCGTAGATCTTTCGTACAGTTATTAATATATATAGCTTTAGCCGTTATTTAACTCCTCCATTCAAACTCGTACAGCCAATTCTCGACTACAAAATGACATGAAGTAACAAGCAACTTTCAGTCCAATTTATTTCAATAAAATTAGTTATTTGCAACTAAGAATTATGTTACTAAATAACGATCAAATCAGATTCAGATAGTGGACAAATGCAGCCACATTAATTCACATCAAATTACCAACAGCATAATCTGAAACCAAAGTAGCCAAAGTTGTTCTTTTCAACAATCAAAAATATGGGGACACAACATACAAGACTATCCAGAAAACACATTCCTCCACAAAGTCCATAAACTAACAATCTATACAACAAAGTACTGAGTCCTATGTATCGAAACAGAACAAAAAAAAGAAAAATTCAAGCATGCATTTCCAGCATTATATTATAAAAAGACGCAACACAAACATATAAATACAATCAAAGAACAAAAAACAACAGCCCATTCCCGTACACATAGATGAACATCAAGTTAGCTTCAGGACGGTAATCGACCGATAACAGTGATTTTTTTTATACTAACCGTTGCGATCGTTTGGTGAATCAGACCAAATCGTCTACTTCCTCATCTTCGACTTGTACAATTTTTTCGTCGTCATCGGAATCGTAATCGGATACTTCGGATGGCTCCTGGTCGTCGTCTTCGGCTTGCGGTAGCGAGCGCGGCGGTAGGGAGTAGGCATTAGGGATGGTACGGTACCGTTTGGTTTTAATCACGGTTTTGTACTGCTACTCAGCAACAGAGAGAGAGACGAAAGAGATGCTGACCTGTGTTTTTTGAGTTTTTAAAGACTGCTTAGTTTCGGTTAAGAATGCACTTTGACAACGTGCTCGTTCAAGCCTGTCAAGATTGCTAGGCTCTTTTAATGGTTTTGGGTCGGGCCAGAATAATTGGGTATGTATTCTGGCCTTGTTAGTGTTGTATACGGCCCATCAGCAACATGAGACAAAAGAATCTTGTCCATAGTGAAAAGAGTATCTTAATTGTCCAAATACGAATGTCCTTAACATATAAGATAAATAAAAGGGGTAAAATGCAAAAACATCCCCGTGTTTAAGTCTAATTACATATGTATGGATTTTTTTATTAAAATTAACACAAATATCTCCTACCGTTAGTGGGTTAATGATTAATCATAACGATTAAAGGTAAAATGGTCTTTTTGCCCTTTTAAAATTATATTATTGATTATTTAAAATTAATTAAATTAAAATAAAAAATGGATGGTTGATATCTAATATCTCTTTTTAAATGGATGGATGAGATCTATATCTTTTATTTTATTTTCAATTCTTTTCTTTTTAAAAAAATAAAAATTAATTCGAGCTCCTTCAATGGAGCTTCAACGTAGGAGCACATCGCTCCATTGTCAGAGCAGACCTGGTCCTTCCATAGAAGATGGTCCATTCTAACGGATCTCATTCATATGATCACATCAGATGGATGAGATCCATCTGATCTAATCATATGAGATGGGATCTATCTATCATATCATATGGTGGAAAATGCATCTGACATGATCAAATGAGGCCCCTAATGATCTGATCAGATGAGGCCATCTAATCAAATCTAATTTTTTTTTAATTTTTAAATTATTTTTATATAATTAAATTTTAAATAATTATTAAGGGTAATAAAATATTTTTAAAAAAATCATACATTAAGGTCAAATTAGTTGCCAAAAAAAATACAGGCAACATTTAATTTGGATGGAAAGTCAACTAACGGTAGGAGTGTTTGTGGTAATTTTTGACAAAAGATCCATGTATGTACAATTAGATCTAAATTCGGGGTGTTTGTACAATGATCCCCAAAAATAAAAATGTTACAGGCGCGAGCCAAGGAGCTGAGGTTATTAAGGGGAAGTGTCTCGAAAAAGTCAAGATAGTTTATTGGTAAGTCTTTCGCACCCACATATTGAGATTGTAAATTGAAATCATATTTCTATTCTCAAATCTTAATTTGTTATTCAAAATAAAATGATGAGAAGTCTTTCAATCAGATGAATTTAAGCCTAGTAAGTATGCCTCTCATGCCTAAAACTAGGCGAGTCATGGTATGACTATGTTAGTCTATAGCCTAGCTTTGAAAAAAATTTATTATAATTATAAACAATATTATTTTATCACTCAATATAGTTAGCCTGGCCTAGCTTTGAAACGAAGTTATTATATAAACAAAATTATTTTATCACTCAATATTAACTTGATTTTAAATAAGTATTGAATTATGCAATTGAAACTACTTAATTTTAAATGTATGATGTCATAAGTATAATACATAAATTTTATCAAATAAAATAATTTTCTTATTTACCTTAAGAAGGAGTTACGCACAACCTACCTAAGATTTGACTTTTTTACTTCTATATATAACTTTGTGGTCAACAACACTGAACCTCATCGCCGGTAATCAATTGCAGTTAGTTTAAATGGTTAATTTCCAAAATTGAATGTAAAGTCCAAAATACCCCTCAATAATATCAAATAAATATAATTACTATTTTGTCCAAGGCAAAGCACAAAATATTAATAATTTTCTTTTTATAATAAAAATATAAATGATAAAAAAAAGAGTAAATGGATCTCCACATGGACGGTGAAAATAAAAAAGAATTAAAAAAAATTAAGAAATGAGGTAGAAATCACATATGGGATCTCCATCATCCATCCCCATATATGAATGGTGGAGATCAAAATATTTTTTAAAAAATCAAAATAAGAAAAAAATTAAAAAAAATAATTTTTTAAAAAAAAAAGTATGTGGAGATCTCATATCTATAGACGATGGAGATAAAAAAAAAATTTAAAAAAATAAAATAAGAAAAAAAATTAAAAAATTTTAAAAAATGATGGGATCTCCGCCTCCCATGGAGATCTGATCTCCATTTACATAGAGACGAGCTCCTCTCTAGGCTCCACCGATGGAGAAGATTCCCATGTCAATGAAGACGAACCAAAAGCTTCAGGTTCTTTTTTTTTTTAATTTTAAAAATTTTAAAATATTTAATAATTATATTTTTAATTTTAAAATTTTTTAAAATATATTGTTTAGAATAAATAATTAAAACGGATGAAAAGATAAAAATACTCTTTCGACTGTTAAATCTAACTATAATTTACTAACAGCGATGGGGTTTATGTGGATTGACCATTAAGTTCTATCTGGAAGTAAAAGAGCAAACATCAGGTAGGTTGTGCGTAATGTACTTCTTATCTTAATCATTTATCGCTGAAATTTAGTAAAATATGAATACTTTTCAATGTTTCATAAAATTTATAGGTGTTGAAATTTAGTATAGTTTGTTTTAAGAAAGCCTCTTTATTTAAATCTTTCTTGATATTGTATAAATTTAAATTTTTATGACATGAAAAATTGCTCAAGTCCAGTATGAAAAATACTTTTTAGCTTCACCATTACACCTAAATTATTAAGATTGCTGGTTGGAGTCACATCCCCTCCCTAAATCTTGAACAATTAATAATAATTAAAAAAAATGAAAAATCTCCTGTACCCATAATATGACAATAATGTGATTGTGGCCTCTATCTATATCATATCTCTCAAATTTAAATCTCATAAGAGATGGGGACTGTGATCTTCCAGTTAATTATCTCCTTTTTATAAGGGGGGTTTTATATTTTAAAATTTATGAAACTATCTCATGTTGTTTTTGGTAGACAATATAAGATATATACCACACAACTATTTAAAACTAATTAGTATGTAAAATATTTAACTTTTAACTTTTACTTTTTATTGTCGTTGCAAATATGCCTTAATAATAACTACACCTCTTAATAACATTGAGATTCTAATTTTAGATCCTCTTTCCTAAATAAAAAAATAACTTGCACTTCTAATTATTTTTTCTTGTAACCGTATTGCTATTAATTGATCGAAGTTTCTAGTAAAATAATCAATCATTTAGGCTTAATTAGCTTCTCGGCTTGTCTGATCAACCTATTACTCATTTGAATTGTTCTTTTTAAAAAAATAAAATCTCAAATATTAATTTAGTTTTTTTATTTTTTATTCTTGAAGATCACGTGTTCCTAAAACACAGTGAATATTGTATTATAAATATTTGGAGTCTTTTTCATGTCCTTGTTATGCATTGAACAAGATACGAGACTAGGACCAAACTAGCAACTAGGAAGAGGAAGAATTATAGTTTAGAAAATGACATTGAAAAGCAAGAATTCTATAAAGGAAGATAGATTTATATCCTCAACTTACCACATTGTTGGTGGTCCTCTGATGTGGACTTACCAACCAAATTTCACCAACAATTTTGGTCACGTCTATAATATTTGAATAAATATGGTCAGCTATTTATTTTTCAAACTTCTTCCACCAAATATTTTGATAAAAAGTAAGGTAAAATTACAATGTAGTAACTTGACACTTGACTATATTGCAACAAAACAGCACTGTTACTTAAACGATAACTTAATATCTTGGATAATTTTAATTAGATCTCTAACTTATTTAGAAATATCACTTTTTAATCTATTTTATATTTTTAGTTCGCGTGACCCCTAAATTTTTTAAAATACATCAATTTAATTCCTATAACTAAAATTTTGACGGTCAAAACTGACAAAAATTATAAATTGATCATTTTCTATTTGTATTAAATTTTTTAATTAGAATGAATATTTTATCCTTTTTAAATTTTAATAACTTTACATATTTGAATAGTGCAATAATACATTGATATATATTATAAAATTTTAAATTTTTTTAAAAATATTTAAAAATGATTAAATAATAAAATAAATATGATAAAATTTATTAAAAATAAAAAAAATTAGAAAAAATTAGAAAATTAGAAAAATCTTAAAAGTAATGTTATTTATTAAAAGTAAAATAAAATTCAAGATTGAATACTTAAAAATTTAGTAATTTAATACATACATACATATATATTTAGTTTTTATTATTATATTTTATTTTATTAATATAATAATAATAAATGTATATATATTATAATTTTATTATTATATTATATTTTTATAATATATATAATATAATATACTCTAAAATACGTATATATAATACTTTAACATTTTAGGTTTTCTAACTAAATTTTGAGTTTTATAAGTGTATAATCTTGAATTTTATTTTATTTTTAATCTATGATTTTACTTTTAAGATTTTTTATAATTTTTATAATTATTTTAAATTTTTAATGAATTTTATCATATTAATTTTGTTATTTAATCATTTTAAAAAATTAAATTTTTTTTTAATTTTTATAACACGTATCAATTTCTTACTGGACTATTCAAAAAATAAAGTTATTCAAATATATATATATAATACTTTAACATTTTAGGTTTTCTAACTAAATTTTGAGTTTTATAAGCGTATAATCTTAAATTTTATTTTATTTTTAATCTATGATTTTACTTTTAAGATTTTTTATAATTTTTATAATTATTTTAAATTTTTAATAAATTTTATCATATTAATTTCGTTATTTAATCATTTTAAAAAATTAATTTTTTTTTTAATTTTTATAACACGTATCAATTTTTACTGGACTATTCAAAAAGATAAAGTTATTCAAATGTAAAAATTGGAGGATAAAAACATTATTATAATTAAATAATTTAATAAAAAGGGTAAAATATTCAATTTATACTTCCTGTCAGGTTTGACTGTCAAAATTTTGATTATAGGTTCTAAAAAGTAAAAACAGATCAAAAAATGATATTTCTATATAAGTTAGGGACCAAATTAATAATTATTCAAAATATTAAATTGTCGTTTAAGTAAAAGTACAGTTTCGTCGCAATATGACCAAATATTAAAGTATTCTATTGCAATTTGCCCTAAAAAGTATCATTAAGAAAAAAAAACTCTTGATCCCAAAGATTATTAAAGATGCACATAGTAATACATGCACGCCTTAAAATACAAACTCTGGCAACATAAGGGTGATGTCCCCTTATATGTTAATAGTAAGAACAAAATTGTATCTTTATTGTGATATATTTGTTGTGAAATCTATTTTTGTGAAATCATTGTAGTGAAATCTTTTTAATGTTAAATCGTTGTATGAAATATTTATAGTGTCTTCGATTTAGTGAAATATTTTTAGTGATATATTTATTGTGAACTCTTTGTTGTGAAATCTGTTTTGTGTAAAATCGTTGCAGTGGAATGTTTTTTTATGTGAAATGGTTGTAGTGAAATTTTTATAGTGAAATTCGTTTAATGAAATTTTTGTTGTGAAATTTTTTTACTGAAATCCATGTAGTAAAATCTTTTTTGTAAAATGTTTTTAGTGAAATTGTTGTTTTGGTACAATTGCAATCATCTCAATTTAAAACATTAATGATGTTTTAATGTATTTTTTTAAAAAAAATTATTGTATCTTGTCTAAATAATGTATTGATTATTACAATTACAGCAACAGTTGTAGAGCATTCATGAAAAAGATTATGAATTTTAAAGATTTACCATGAGACTTTCAGAAGGCCAATATAAAAAGAATTCGGGAGGAAATTGCTATGGATATTTTTACTTATGGTAAATCATTGTAGTGAAATCTTTTTATTTATTCTTATTAGGGAAATCTTTTTAATGTTAAATCCTTGTATGAAATATTTATATTGTTTTCGATTTAGTGAAATATTTTTAGTGATATATTTATTGTGAACTCTTTGTTGTGAAATCAATGTAGTGGAATGTTTTTTGTGTGAAATGGTTGTAGTGAAATCTTTTTACCGAAATCCTTTTAGTGAAATCTTTCTGTGAAATTATCGTTTTGATACAATTGTAATCATCTCAATTTAACACATTAATGATGTTTTAGTGTATTTTTTAACCCAAAAAAATTATTGTATCTTGTCTAAATAATGTATTGATTATTACTATAACGCCCCTAATTTTTCGAATTATGAAAAGTATATTCTTTTTATAGTGCATTTGGAGAATAACGGGTCTAATTGACTATTGGTGAAGTTCATTTGGTAAGTGGATAAGTGTGGAATATTTTTGGACTAATTATTGAGATGGAATGTGATTAAGAGTAAATTTGTGTCT
>QUWJ01001670.1:0-28761 GCA_003430845.1 Xanthoceras sorbifolium
GTTGTAAAAGTTGTATAAAGCAATCCCTTGTAATATATTCTCTTCTTAGTAAAAATCCCTTATAAAATTTAATGTTTATATTTATGTTGTCTGCTCTGCCTTCATGAAATGTCACACAACCTGAGGATAAATGCTCAAAGAGTTCTCATAACTTGTGTCCTTAGCAGTTTTCTACAGATAAATTTTTTACCTTTATTTGAATTGTTCACACAAAGAGTTCTATTCTAAATCTCCATGTCAAGAATTACTATAAACTTGTAACTATATGACACAAATTAAAATTGCAGAGGGACAAACTTTCGAACCAGGCATAATTGCTATAAGAGAAAGAACTCGTTAAAGGCTGCCAAACGAAGGTCTTTACTACCACCTTCTATGCTTGAGTCGGTTTTTTCATCTTTTAAAGATAACTTCAAATTGGTTAATTTATGTGAAGTATTGTTTAAATGGGTAAATCTTCAATCTTCCAACAACTCAACCTCATACGTAGATAACCAAACCTTTCCGAAGGTTTACAAGCTTGGCCCTCAACTGAGATAATGGAGAATCAAAATGGATATTAGTTTTCTGCGTGGTTAATCATGTTCATAGCAAAAAAGATAAAAAGCGTATCTTACAAGTGCTTCTAAAAATCATTTCATGTCAACTAAAGTCTAAAAGAAAAATAAAATAATTGAGGGGTTTGGACATGTAAATGCTAAATGTATGGGTATGGGTCCAAATCCAATACCAAACTACCGCCTAGATTGGACTGCCTTTACCTTGAAATAGTATATCATAGTAGTTAGCACAAAAACTCACTTTCTGTCGCATAAACATACGTCTCTCTCTCACACTCACACTCTCTCTAGTTGCCGTATCTATCGCCTAAATACTTTCCCACTTTCTTTGTAACCCAGTTTTCGTTTTCATTTTCATTTTCTCTCTCTTCTCTCTAGTTTCGTTACAAGCATCCAATCTCCTCTGAACTCGGACGAGTTGGATTGACTCTGCTCATAATGTGAATACCCAGATTTGTTTTTCAGGTATTGTATTTCTAGCTTCTGCTACTTTATTCATTTACTTTTTTTGCTTCCTTTTTTAAAGAGCAAAAAGGGGAAGAAGAAAAAAAAAATCGTGTTGTTTGATTTGGGTTATTATATGAACAACTTGGTAATAAAGGTGGGATTTTTATTTGTTTATTTATATGTTTTTTTCTTTTTTGGTTTTTGATCAGTTTTGGTGTGATTGTTGTGATGTTGGTAAACTGAAGATAGAAGTTAAAGGAGAGACCTTTGTTGGACCTTTTTTTATGATGGAAAACCCTAAGACTCCAGAAACCCTGGAAACTCGAAACCCAAATGATGAAACCCTAGAAGAAGCTCGTGAGTCGTCTGGGTTGTTTGCTTTTAGTGAAAACTGTACGGACTTGGCATTTTCAGTTGGTGAAGAGGGTAAAAGGGTTGATATAAGCAGCGGTGCTGATGTCATTGCTGGTGACTTGGATGTCGCTGAAAGAGTTGATCATATTGAAGGAGAGAATTTCGTGGTGGTTATGGATGCGGATACAGTATCTGTTGTCAAAGATGATAGTGTTAGTACTGTTGAGGTTGAAAAGCATTGTTTTTTAAGTAATGGTGTCGATGGCGAGAACGGAAATAAAGCGGGTTCTGCGGAGGCAAAATTGGATGGTGAGTTGGTGGGCTTAGGCGGTGATGGGAGTGAGGAAGTTGCAGTTGAGAAGGTTGTAAAAGATGCAGCAATTGAAAATAAACAAGGTTCTGTGGAGGCACAGTTGGAGGGTGAGTTGGTAGGTTCAGTCAGTAATGGGAGCGAGGAAGTTGTTGAGAAGATTGTAAGAGATGGGGCAGTGAAGGAAGAGGTCATTGCAGGTTCAAATGGAGTTGATTCAGTTAAAAAGATAGAAGTTTCCGGAGACAATATATCTATTTTTGTTGATTTTTCTGGTTCTCAAAGTGGAGTTAGTCATCATAATGAAGCAAATGGAATTGGGTTAAAGGGAGGCGAAGAGGAGATGGAAGTTTTAATTGATAACCAAGAATTCAAGTTTTTTGTAGGTGACGTTGTATGGGTTAAAACCAAAAATCAGACTTGGTGGCCAGGAAAGGTTTTTGATCCTTTAGATGCATCAGAGTCTGTTGGAAAAAATGACCGGAGGGACTGCCTACTGGTAGGGTATTTTGGCAGTGGCCATGTCGCTTGGTGCCACTCATCTCTGTTGAAGCCTTTTTATGAAAACTTTCAACAGATGTCTGGACAAAGTAAGGCTAGAATCTTCATTGTTGCAGTAGAAAAGGCATTGGCTGAGTTTGGTAATCGACTGAAATCAAAGATGATTTCTTCTTGTATTGCAAATGGGAGTCCACTGATAGCTGATAATAGCAGAACTAATGAAGGAGTTTCCATGGAAGAGTGCAAGTCTGGTGAACTTGGCAAGTTTTCAGTCACTCATTTTGAACCTGTGTATTTTCTAGCACAAATAAAAAAACTCGCACTGGCTGTTTCCATGCCTGGTATGCTTGAATTTACTATTGCACAGAGTTATTTGTTAGCCTTTTATCATTCCATAGGGCACAGCCGGATGCCTATTTCTCAGCTCCTGGAAACAACTGATGAGGATGACAGTGTTGTTGACAAGTTGATGACTAGAAGCAACACTGATGCTGAGACCGGAGACAAGAGTTCCGCCCCAGCCGAAGAGAACTGGAAAACCATGACAAATGATGAAGTTCTACAGCAACAAAAGAATGAAGCTCTGGCCATGATTTTGGGCAGCGACCTGGCTGTCGTACCAGGGAACCACGGTGGCAATGTTGCTGCCGAAGTTGTCTCAGGCAAAGTGGCATCAAATTTCAGAAAGAGAAAGAGGAAGGCAGATTCTGAAGCTGCAAATGGCAGTAATAAAGTTGAAGGCCTTGATGCCAGTGCATTGGCTTCCCCAGCTACACAAGGGGAGGGCAGCCTCATTGGATCTCCAAAAAATGCCGAGGCTTCTAGTGTAGGAAATGGAGATGAGCAGAACGAGGGAAAAAGTGAAAAGGGCACTGATTTCAGAGAGCGGAGGAAGAGCAAGTATTTGTCATATCCCTATGTAAACTGGGGAGAGAAAGGCTTGCTAAGCGAGCCAGAAGATCCTAAGGCACTTACTCATGAAGGAGAGGAGGATGCAGGTGCTGGTCTGTTTGTAGTGTCTCCAATCGTCAAATGTAGTGGCAAAAGGTTCCAGAAAACATGGTTCCGGAAATTCATTAGTGGGAATGATATATCTGCTAATCCAGAATTGATAAACACATCTCCAGCTGATTTGCTCTCTGAACTCTGTTTTACAGCTGTGGATTGCTTTTATCCGAATGAAAGTAAAAATTTTGATTCAATTGAGTGGTTCTTTTCCAGATTCAGGATATCAGTATATCATGATGAGTCCATTTATGAGACGTACTGCAAGAATATGATTGGTCAGAAACAGAAAGATGCTAAACCTGATATGCATGAAAACCCTGATACATCTCTGGGGAAAGATCCACAAGAAACAAATCAGCCTCCAGCCAATAGTGATCCACAGCAGAAAATGCAAAAGAGAAAGAAAAATACAAACCCGGTGAGATCAAAGATTAAATCTCTTTCGGGTCTATCAAATGTTAATATAAACATTGATACAAGTGGCACTCTTGCACTTAATGGTAGATATGTGGGAAAGAACAATGATGAAGATGGAAAAAATCCAGTGAATCAGCAGACTGAGCAAACCATTAGCATACCTGATTTGAATGGTAATGGTGCTATACCAATGCCATTGGCAGAAAATACACAGGTTATTGGCCAAGTTGTTTCTGAGACTAAGAAGAGGAAGAGGAGAAGAAGAGCTGCTTCAGATAACAAAGTTACTGCTAACTTACAAGAGGGGAATAGAAACCATGTACAACCTGTCTCCTTGGTGGTGGATTTGCAGGTGAAGGGCCCCTACTCAATTAACTCCATTCCTGAACAAAGTAATGGGAATTCTCCTATCCCAGGCTTGTGGGTCAGAGATCCACCTGAAGTTGGCCTGCTCTCAGCTAAGCCTAAGCAGAAAAGGAGGAGAAGAGCAAAAGCAACATCAGGGACTCCAGGTACAACACCTAATGCTGGCCTTCCCGATTTAAATGGAACTAGCACTGAACCCAACGCGTCACCTCAGGCCAAACCTGAGCGGAAGAAGAGGAGGAGGAAAGGGGAAGCTAGTGCGGGGAAGCTGAGTAATAAATCAACTTCAAGGATATTAGATATTTATAACAGAGCTGAAACTAATGCAGAAGCCTTTGGAGCCGCTGTCATTTTGACATTTGCCCCAGAAGTTTCCATTCCTTCTAAAGAAGTTCTGGTTGCAACATTTTGCAAGTTTGGGCCCTTGAAGGAATCAGAAACACAAATGTTAAGTGATTCAAATAGTGCCCAGGTTGTTTTCACAAAGAGTGCAGATGCTACAGAAGCAGTTCGTAGTTTAGAGAAGAGCAATCCTTTTGGTGCAACCCTTGTCAACTTCCAGCTCCATCCTCTACCCGTGGAGGGACTTAGGACTCTGGTAGAGCCTTCGGGTTCAGTTGTTCAACCCGGTGAGACACCTCCCATCGACCTCATAAGACAGAATCTTGAGATGATGACATCAATGCTGGAGAAGTCAGGAGATAATCTTTCTCCAGAGATGAAAGCCAAGTTGGAGAGTGAGATTAAAGGCCTCCTGAAAAAGGTCAGCTCCATGCCTAGTTCTTCCTCTTCCTAATTAAAGTTGTAAGATATTAAATTCACCATTTAGGTTGTTTATTGATGTAGTCACCCTGTTGGTAGACTAGATTGCTTGAACTGTTCTCTGTAAGAGCTGTAGCTTTGTATCTCTCTCTCTCTCTCTCTCTCTCTCTCTCTGCTAGAACTGAGAACCTGTGTAGTTCTTGCTGCACTTTTTTATGAGCATTGCAGACATTAATGTCTATGGATTCCGTGTTTTCCTCTTTGGTTCCTCTGGCGTTCTATTGGTTCTGTTTCTTTTTTACTTCAGTTTTATGTTTGTATGTGGCAAGAAACAAATGCATCTCTTTGAAACCAAGCGCCATCCACCTCCACGGCAACTCCACCCAATGAATCATTAAGATTCATTTTCAATAGAATCTTCTGCATTAATTGCTTGTCGTTTACTGATTAGGTCTGAATTCTGTAATGGAGCCCCTTAATGAAATTTGAACAACCTGTAAAAATGGATTTTCTTATCTGAATACACCATTGCGGCTTGGCCTGCATTGGTCTTTCCTGGCTTGAAATTTTGATCCATTTGTGTTTAATTTGGAGCCAGAGTGCGAGACTCGAATCCTTGTGTTGTCACTGGAGATTAAGAGGTTGGAAAAGGCCCCATAGAGACCTAACACAAACACGAAGATCAGCCAGAAAATCTGAGCATGAACTCAGAATGGTTTCATCGTAAATCCAGCAATCTACCTTTAGCTACATAAATCTCAAATACGGGTGCAATTTCTGTTGCACTTTGGTTAATCAACTAATTCCATTTCTTGGTCAACCTGGTTGTTGGCTCCACATCAATCTTCAAATAGCTGAACTCACATTTATAAATTACAATGGACATATTTTCCATGAGAGTAAGTTTCAGTGGAATATATGCTTTTATAACTTCTTGTATGCATGATTCAGAAATTGAATCAAATAAAGAAACAGCTACAAGTAGGCAACCCAACGTCAAAAATATAAATCCATCTGGACAATCAAGCAAAAAGTTATTTTCCATGCTAAATTAAGCAAAACGAGAATTTTATGTTTATCTTTTATTTTCCTTTTCTGCGATCCCAGCAAATTTCCTAAATAAAAGTTCCGACACTAACAACACTGGTTTCTTACAATCTCGCATGATTGATTTCCAAGTAAGCACTGAGAGGAAGTACTAGCCATCCACATAACAAAGCCCATGTAGAACCATAACTGGATTATGAAATCACTTGTAAAACCATGACTGATAGTTCGATGCTACAATGTGACTTGGCGTTTTCATTCCATTACTGCAACTCCTCCAGCAGCTTTTATCTTCGCTATTATGTCATTTGCCTCCTCTTTGGTGACACCTTGTTTAAGCAGAGCAGGTACCTTCTCAACCAGGTCCTTTGCTTCCTTCAATCCCAAATTAGTGAATGTCCTCACTTCCTTGATGACCTTGATTTTCGCGGCGGCATCAAACTTCTCTAGTTTCACATCAAAGGCTGTCTTTTCCTTTTTTTCCTCAACTTTTGCAGATCCAGCAGCTGCCCCTCCCTGCTCACCCAAGTCCATGCCTTCTGTGGAAATTGGTTGCAACTTTGGAAACCTCAGCCTCTCAGTGAGACTAGGACCGAGTTGCTTGCGTTCTTCAGGAGTCAGGGCAGCAATGCGCTCAGCAAGTTGAACGATATTATCAGAGGGTGGAGGTCTTGGGCCATATGGATCATAGAATGCTGGATATTTGTACTTTTTAGGCTTTGCTTTAGGATCTCTGGGAACGAAATCATGTTGAAATGAACGAACCTGCAAAGGCCCGGTTATTTCAGGAAGAGTAGGACGGGAACGAATAGCTCGAGCAAGCGCAGCCAGCTTCATGGTTTTGTCTCCAAGTGAAATCAAAATTAGTCATGAATATCTACTCCATGACAATTTGCAAACCACGAGAAAACTTATGCTTCGTCGTTAAAATTGCAGAGCACCTTTGGAAAGCTCACCTACCTTGAAAAAGAAAAAGGTAACATTTAGTTGATAAACAATGGAAAACATATTTCACTTGTATCATGCAGAAGACCAAGAGAACATTTGTTGGATACAAGCCAGATGCCATACAAAAGCATGACCCGCTGACATTGTGATTAAAATGCAACTTCATTACCCATAAATTGTAAGACATTCACAGCAATTGCCATCAGTAAAAATTGCTACATGACAAGTAACTCGAAAGTAACTAATTTTACTTGAGATTCAAAACCAGCACATGCGCTAGGATGCTCCAACCAGAAATTAAGAAAAGGACTGATAAATAAGGTGAACTCATGGATTGAAATTTCAACTACAGCCTTGCAGCAGATAGGTATATCACTTACTTATGAACCATAAAACAGTGACCATGGTCTATATCAACAAAGTGCAAAAGACTAATTAGTGCTTTATATACATCAGCATGACAACTTAGCTAACCGAGTTCTGTGCAAGTGTAATATCTAAAGCATCAACAAATTGAAAGAAATTTGCAACAGCATTACCGCCGTACCCCAGATTACCAGAGTACATCAATATGATAGCTTAGCTAACCGAGTTCTGTGCAAGTGTTATATCTAAAGCATCAACAAATTAAAAGAAATTTGCAAGTGTTACCGCTGTGCCCCAGGTTACCAGAGCTACATCAATATGATAGCTAACAGAGTTCTGTGCAAGTGAATATCTAAGGCATCAACAAATTGAAAGAAATTTGCAACAGCGTTAGCTGTGCCCCCAATTACCAGAGCATCATAAACAACGACCCCCCAACAATTGTCCTTGGGCTTCAGCTCCAGCGGTAAAGGAGTAAAAGACTAATAAATTTTATCAAACATTTTGTAATCATCTTATTATATACATTACACTCCTATCCATTATTCCATCAAATGAACCCAAATTGAGTAAAACAAAATGAAGTACAAACCTTCAAGCAAACGCTATATCATTTCTAATGAAGCAAACTAATCTAACAAAAGAAACAAAAAAATCAAATACAAACCAAAGCAAAAACCAGTATTTAACAATCATGTAACAATAATCAAAAACTGTACACTGGATGGTTTTTCCAGTGAGCAGAGAGACTGACAGTGACCAAAAGAAAAATGAGAAGAGAGCAACATACGATGATTTTTCCAGTTTATGATTTAAAATAAGTTTTTTACTTGGATTAGAAAAGTGCAATTAAAAATTAAGCTACCAAACTTATATTTATTTATTCTATACTAAAGTATGCCTTGTATTTTACAACTGAAAACTGAATTCAAATACTGAAACAGGACTGAGACACCAAAACTGCTTGAACTTCTCACCAATTTTTAAATTCACTAAAATATTTCAAGACACAAGAAAATGTAACAAAGTTTTCTAGTCGGCATTTACACAAACACGTGGTGGGAGCAGCAAATGTTCAAGACTTACCCGAGCAAGGTAGAAAACATAGATGATTAGTTGAATCCATGGTGACAGCAATAGACATATTAGTCAATGAAGTAACATAAAGTTCTAAATTACAGATTACAAACATATATGGAAAAAATATATATATATATATATTATATATATATAAAATGTTACAGAGCTCAAATGAGGACTAATGTTAGAGATTTTGGTAACGAAATGAATAGAAGTTCAAGAATGTAGAGACTGAGGTTTGCTTGGACAGAGATCTCACCAGAAAAGTTGATTGAGAGAAGGGAAATCGAGTTGATTAGTGCAGTATCGGACTAAGCGAGCAAAAACCCCTACTGTTTGGACGAATAAAAATTAAACCCTAGACTTATGCAGTTACAAGCCGTTGTAGCCCATCACAAGCCTAACATAGGTTCACTCGATCAGCAGTTGATTAGACATCGAGTCAATACATTAGCAATTATGTGCTGATTGAGTCTGCCTTGACTTGATCAAGTCAGAATCTGCCTCGATAAAATCAAATCGAAATTTGACTCGATCGAGTCAGCCAATGAGTCAATAACTCGAGTCAGGTTCTGACTCAATCATGTCACGATCACACAGACTCCTCGTGTCGAACTTTGACGCAGGAATGGCAACGGGTCGGATCGGCGTCGGATCAGCATCCTCCAAACCCAAAACCCGGTTTGGATAGGATGCTCCAAACCCGATCCATGTCCCATAAAAATTTTCAATTGCCGCTCCAAATCCAAACTCATTCGGAGCGGAGTAATCCATACCCGACCCTAACTGATAAGGTACAATTTCTATTTTTTTTTTTTGTGAAAATAAATATTCAACACTATAATTAAAAAAAATATAACATACAATTGAAATTAGACATAAAGTACAAGTAAATTTTAATACACACTTAAATTTACACACCTATTAAAATGATTTTTAAGATGAGATGTGCCATCGGTTGGACCACCATTTATACAAGCTTTGCAATAAATGCAAATCACTTTGATCCGCCCATTAATTCTGTCTTTTATAATGGGGCTACACTGATGATCTTAACCTCGAAGAATTGAGTTCAAGTTTGCGTTCTACAATGGAACTATTCGTAGGATTATTAGATACAATTGGTTCATCTAATATTTCATCTATTAAGTGCGGATTAGACATGATTTCAACCTGTATTATCACAAATTTATTCAGATTTCATCTCAAAACAGTTATTGAACAAATTAAAAAAAATCACAAGAAACCATTCAAAGTACACTGAATTATTCATTTAACTAATCTATTCACATGATAAAAGCAAAAAGCTTATTTTTAATGTCTTCTTCTCAAACCTAACAACATCCAATAACAAACAAGCTTATCTTGCAAAATAGAAAGAACATGCAATTTAACAACAACACGGAGACTATACAATAACTGTAACTTGTATAATTTCTTGTATGAATAAAGAACTATTAACTATTGGACCAAAGTGTCTGGTATTGTGTTTACTAGTCGGTAGAATACGCTATTTTGGAAAAAGTATGAAATTTGCATTTATTTGTAACAATAGTCAATGGAGATGTCTTGTTTTGTGGATGTTAACATCATTCTATTTTACTGCATACGTTGAACTAAAAATATATAATAAATCATTTATGGAGAATTTTAACTTGTTTACTAGAAAAAACTCACAACAAAATAATTGTTTAGAGACTTGTTAGCTGTAATTTTTTTTTTTTCGATCTGTTTTTAATCAAATGCCCGGAAGAGAGTCGAAGGAAACTTAAAACTCTAAACTACAAGAGAAAATAATTAAAACAAAAATCATCTTCAAACTAAGAAGGAAACCTAAAACCTACTAAAGAGTCAGAATAACGTTGATTCAAATTAAAGCTTTTTTAATTTATTTTCTCTTGTTTTTTAATACATCTTTCTCTGGTTTTGGGTTTTGCCTCAACATTTTCTTCTCTTGAATCTTGATTGAAAATTTGTATTACAAAAAATCTGTATTCGGATTATGGATATACAGAACAGAACAGAGTAGAAGGAAAAAAGAAATTATTAAGAATAAAAAAGCAATAAAAAAACCAAGAAACCCTAAAACATGAGATGATGGTGGAGAGACAAACCAGAGAGCAGACTGCAGAGAGAGGTGACGAGAGGCGGTGGCGACTGGCAAGCGACGCAGCGGCGATGGCGAGTGAGGGAGCGACGGTGGAGAGAAACCAGAGAGCAGACTCAGCAGAGAGTGATAGCTGGTGGCGAGAAAAATCAAAGATCAAATAGTGAGAAAAATCAAGGAGCAGAGACAAGTAAGAGGGAGAGGGAGTGAGAGGTGGGCATCTGGTGGGAAGGGAAATTAGGGTTGATTTGTTTTTAGTTTTTTTTTTTTAAATAAAAAATTAACCGGTAAAACGGGGAGGAGCGGATCAAAATGATATGCCCCCGTTCCTGACCCAATTACCTAGCTAGGTCAAAACATTTAACATCCATTATTTGGATTTATTGCTTCATACACACACTAAACGGAGTGGGTATCTACGGATTTGGATCGGGTTAGGAATTTTTATCATCCCTTCACGCGATCGAGTCACCTGTTTACTCAAACGATCGTTAGATGACCTTACTCATGCAATGGTCAAAAATAGCCCGAAAGGTTTGGACCCGAAAACTGGCACAAGACAAACAAAATACAACCCAAGAAGGTTAAGCAAACCCAACAACAAGCCCAATTACCTTTGAAACCCGTCAGTCACACGCGCACAGACTAAGTCAAGCCTTTGACAAAGTCTACAACGGAGTCCACGACGACTCAGATGAGACCGAGATATTAGGGATTCCTGATATCTCAGAACGAGATTCTCTGGATATCCTCTATTCATTTCTTTTAAATATAAAACCTAAGCCTCATTAATTAGGTCACGCGTAATAGAAAACAGAGCAGTCATTATACTCAATCTAAGCCAGTCATACCTAGACCTTGTCGACCCTAAGGGCACACATTGCTAAGCTCAACATTTCAAATTAACGATATTTCGGTGTACTGAACATACAACCAATCGACAAGCCTATTACATTCGACGTATATTCATCATTCCGCTCGACATCCAGATCATTACAAGTAGCATTCTATCCTTGTTCAACATCACTCATTCATATTTTCTAATTTGGGCGTCAGAGACTGTTTGGCTGGCACCATCCTGATGTCTCAGAGAATTCGATCCTATTGATCTCATTTTGCAGGTTGTAGGCCCCATCTTAACCCGAACGTAGGTTCCGGATCCTACCAGTAGATCCTAACATCTACAACTCATCGAGTCATAGTTTGGCTCGACAGATTTTCATATATGCTCGAAATCTTGTCATATGCTGATCAAATCAACCAAAGGAAAAGACTAACTCATCAGGCATTTGACAATCATATAATAATAATCATAAATTCACTAGACCGCATTGATTAAAACTGTGAGAGTAGTAAGATGACAATGAGAAGAGAGACTGATACGAATCAGATGAAAAATGAGAAAAGAGCAAAAACCTGTGATTATGAGCAATTTCTGAATGAATGTGATCAAATATGACCACATGCAAAAGAATTGAATGTGCTAGGGTGCGTCACAAAGATGGTGCACTATACACACTCACTAGACATGTCTCTAGCAAGAGATATGTTCAATGACAAATGAACATGACCGTCCATGAATAGAAGCAATGGTAGTGAACCATTACGACTCGCCAACCACCACCTGAAGGTGTATAAATAGACCTTGTCATTCACTTGAATAAAAACTATAAAATACTATACACAGAGACAATACTCTGTGAAATCCCTCTCGGATAAACCCATATATATTGATATAGAGAGATAGGAGTTTTGGGCGGCCTTTGCATGTAACCACCAGCTTAATAGCATTATCACAATCCTTCTGCACAAAACCCTTCAGTGGTATCAGAGCCTGGTTACAGATGCATGGTCGTTCAATTTCGAGTTTAGGGAGTGTTCAAATTCAAGGGCGAATTTGAAAAATCTGAGTCTGGAAATGGGTTCACATAGTCCGAAAAAGAAAAATTTGGACTTTAGGAATGTTGGATTCAAAATTTTCAAGCGAATGTTGTAGAAAACATGGCGGACGCGTGAATGACACACGTGATGGAGGAAGAAGGCGAGTGGAGGGGGTGCGTGCTTCACACGCCCAGCACGTGCACGCCACGCGCCATGCAGAAATTGAAGCGGATCCGACCCAGGAAGGATCCGCGTTCCGGCCCGCCAAGAGATTCATCGCAGTTGAGTTGTACGCCTCGACCCGACTGTCTTATGTGAACTGGTCCATTGATTTAAACTAGTTCAAGGGCTACCCAGTCCGGTTTGGTCTAGTCCTTCATTTTCAATGGTCCAGTTCAAGGGTCAAATCACCTCGAAATGACTCGAAATTAAGTACCCCTAAGGTATTTTGATGTCCCAGATTGATCCGTTGGCTTCAGAATTTCATTTTGAGGGATCAAACTTTAGAAAATTTGGAAAAGCAAACGATCCAAGTGAATGTGAATTATGTATTGTTCGTACATTCTTTTAGCGACCATAACTTGAGAAGAAATTTGCAATTTATCGAAGTAAATAATACTTTACATAATTTAAATAATGATTCTAGTGATGACTCCCATGCATATTCTAGCGATGATTTAAGTGAAGATTAAATATATTTTTATTTATATAGCTTAAGTCAAGTGATATATTATACTAGAATGTATATAGTTTCACTAATTGTTAGATTTTTTTTTTTCTCTATTGAATTTATAATATATTTATTATGTATTGTGAAAATATTATGTGTATTGTTAAGACTATAGCAGTAGAGAGAATAAATGAATTTTCATTAAAATAAAATAGAACATGTTTGTAATATGAAAATATTTTATATAATGATGGAATTCGAGTGAATGGATAAATTTTTATCACCAAAGTAAGGGAGTGTTAAAGTGTAAAAATAAATATTTTCTTGGAAATTGTAAATGTTTATAAATGATATGTATATATAAATATATTACTAAATCTGAAGGATAATCAAATTAGTGGGAGTAACAAATGTTAATAAATTGTCTTTAAAATATGATCTTCAATTCTATGAAAGTAAATCAATCAGGGGACAAGATTCAAAAAATTTTCTAAGGCTATCCAGAAATTGTGGGGTACAGCCACAAGGGATATTTGGATTCTAAATATGTGGGAAAATTACAAAGGGATTTCAGATTCTAAATATGTGGGAAAATTACAAAGTAGAATTGGAATCCGGAATTAGAACCAACTTGAGAAAAATTTGGAATTAGTTGATATACATAGAGTAAGAAAACTCATTGGATATAAATCAGTACTTAAAGAAAATTGAAGACAAGTGGTCATCTAGATAGGTATAATAATGTAATAGCTAGCCTAAACACGATACATAAGAACCTGGGATAGACTTTCTTGTTGATAGTGGCTAAAGATAGATGTCCAAAAGGTATCATGACACAGATAGATTTAATTAAAACATCTTCACAAATAATAGTATTTGTAGATTAATTGACAAGGGAATAAAAGTCTACAAATTTAAGTCAAGCAAATATCTACGAAAAAGTTTCACTTAGAAATCCTATAATTAGGATAAAAGATAAGTCAACTGGGTATACAGTTGTAAGTATAATAAAAAATTATCAGTTTTATCACTGTGTATAGAGGATATTAGCATGTAACCCAATATATGCAATGACAAGAGTCAAGTTGAAATTATGTAATACAGTGGGAGTAGCAAAACTAATACCAATTTTAGTTTTAAAATAATACACTGGTAATAGTAAACATTGAAATTTATATTAGATAATTTATACATACAAAAGATATGAAATTTTAGTCTTTAAATTTATAACTTATTAACTATCGTGATACAAGTTTTGCAGGTAATTTAAATTTTTTTAAATGTTAATAAGTAAATATTTATTTAACTTCAGTAAAACAATTGTTTCTTGGTTAAATAAGAGACATGCTTATGTTGCGAAGTCAATAAAGGAAACAAAATATTTTGCAGAACTATGGTTAGTACAGCTGTATGTTTTTATGTATTTTTATAGTTTGCAAATTAAGTATACCTGATAAGATCAATGTGTTTTGTGACAAAAGGTCAATCATCTTCTTAATTAAGAGTTAAAAGAAAATAACTCTTGGGCAAACACACTTATATAAATTATCACTATATTTGGTATTTAGTGTTAAGAGGAAGGAAGTAAAGGTCGACTGTATATCCTCCGGTAAGATGATAGCTAATCCCAAAGACCAAGGGCTTATCTTTGAAAATGCTAAGAAAGCATGTGACTACTATGGTTTTGAAAATCATCTAGATGTATAGTCGGAACATGCGGTATAAAGTATCTTTGTAAAAATCTCGGGGACGCCTGAAATGACCAAATGATACAACTCTATCTTATTAGAATATTGGTCGAAGAAATATAGAGGACACTAACGAGAAAACCAAGGATTATAATAGATCTTCTTATATGTAAAATCTGATTAGAGGCATCAAGATGAATCCGTATAATGACAGGCGTTTGTAAAGTCGTCGATAAGATGTATCAAGGAAAACCCTCGGACTGGCCTTGAAGGAAGAACTTGATCAAAATTTTGGACGCAGGTCAAGTTTTAGACTGGACTGAAGTCGCAAATAGTTACTAAGTTCGGATAGTTTTTCCTAGTGCAAGAATGTTAGTGACATTTTATTTTTTAAAAAAATAAAGTCAAACCACTAAACCAACAAAATGGTTTGGTTTGGCTTAGTTTAGTTTGAGTTATCAGTTTAGTGTTTCTGACAAAAAAAATCCCAAAATCAGTTTTTTTTTTTTTTCCCTTTTTTTTCTGTATAAAATGTTGCATCGATTTCAATAGATTAACGTCGAACCAAATTACGTGACGGTCTTCTACTAACAATTAGGTGGGAGTGAGTGAGGGGGCACTAAAGCTATATAGATGGGGTCACATGCAATGACACGGAATTCAAAGAGAATGTTTTTGCTTTCCATGAAAAACACTGCTTAATTTGCTCTCCTTTCATGTCTACACTGCAAGGACAGTTATCCAACTTTAACAATATAATAATAACATAATCACTCACAGATCATACAGATCAATTTCAGCATGTAAAGATAGACTAAATGTACCGTAATATGTTTATTTTAAAACTAGAAAAAAAAAAGAAAAAAAAAAAAGAAAGAAGCACTTCTATATCTTCCTCGATATTACAACAAAATCCTAGAGCTTTGAATGTCTTACATGGCCAAGACACCAAATTAGAAAAATATCATCTTTAGCTAGAAAACAAACAAAAATACAAAGCCAAACAATTAAGGCACTTAGGGCAGTCATTTTTGGACTCTTCAAGTTTCTCATTCACACTAGCTCTTTCTGTCCTCGCATGTCAAGTCAATGAAAATTGAAGAGCACCTTCACTTAAAAAAGGAAACACAAAAATACAAAACCTTTCCATCAAAGGCACATTACTTAGAAGTAGTGACTGCATATATAAATAACTAGCATGCATGACTGAATTGTACTCTTAGATTACCATTGATTACAAACAAAGAGCAGTTCTGGATTAATTAGTTTAGACTAGTGAATTTGTCGCGGACGATCCGTAATTATTCATCATGCCAGTCCATGACCCCAAATTGCTTAAGTTGTACCCAAATGTGTCTTTCCCAGCATCTGAACAGCCTTGATCTTGCCAGTCAAGTGACAAGAGCTTGGTGTTTGGCTTGACATCAATTGTGCTTTGGTCCTCATTTGCATCGTATGGGAGCATCAGCCTCTGGCAAGTGTCCATGAAAGTGCCACTATTTCCATCAAGAGACATCCCAAATGGAGAGCAAAGACCATGAACATTTGGAGCCAAACCATTACTCAAACCCCCAAGTGATGATCCACCAACCATACCCATCTCACCATTCCCCATGAAATCATTATAATTATTCCTAGAACTACCGACTATAGCTTCTAACTTACTGTCCATAAAATCAATTGGCCTCGGGTTTTGATCAAGCATGGCATTGTACTTAGTCTCCATGAAATTAGGGTTAGCAAGTGTGCCATGAGACCCAAGAATGTTACCAAGGTGTGAGAATTGCATTTCTGGAAATGAAAGGTGAAGATCAGTTGGGTTGTGATGAGATGATGATCCGGGGTTTTGGTTAATGGGTTGATGATGATGATCGTTTGATTTTTTAGAAGCAACTTTCTTGTTCTTTCTACAGCCACCGCCAACGGGAATGTTTCTCAGGGTGCCTCCTTTGGTCCAGTACCTTCTACAAGTCTTGCAGAAGTACCTCGGCTGAGAGAGGCTGTAGTTGTTGTAATAGCAAAACTTGGTGTGTGTGGACTCACACCTTGGACACTTGAGAGCCTGGTCATGGGGGGGCCTCAGCCTTCTCTCTATCAAGGGCCTTGAGCAGGTGAGCATGTCCCCACCAGACGGTGAAGAAGAATCAAAGCCAGAGTCCTCGTGAACGGTGCCCTGACAATAAGGAAAACAAGGAAACAGTGGAAAATGTGTTAGCTATGATGACTAGACAATAATAATCTTTGTCCTTTCCTGGACGTCAAATACTGAGAGGACTATGCATTCCATTCTCTTTTCAGAAATCAACTAGAATAATGTCAGAGAATATAATTGATACACTGAACCCAAGAAGTAAACTGAAATGATCTGAATATATCTTATCAGCTTCCAATTATAGAACAAACAGTTGCTGAGTCTGGAATTCGCCTCATTAATCAATTATTGCTGCTCATAGAGGTTTAAAGTAAGTGCTTTTGGTTTTTTTTGGTAATTACATGAGAATTCGAGTTGATTTTTACTAGCTTCTAGAGCGTATTACCATAATTCTAGTCATTCTAATAATGCTAGCACATGCATGATTTGCGCAATATGACCAAATTATATAGGTTCCCCCAACTTTGGCACATTAGGTGGAAGAAAAAAACATGCTGTCACCGAAATTTTCCGCCGAAATTAACTGGTTTTTTGAGAAATGATCTCTAAATGTGCTTGTCTTATTTATGAAATATTGCATTACTAGCTATGTGATTGCAATGGCCTCCGAGTCAGAAGTTAAGCTTCAAGAATCAGCAAACCATGAAATGCAAAGCCTTGACAAAAATAAATTTAATGTTTTGCACCCCACACATAAAATAAAGCTTATCACAGCCTAAAGCAGTGTCAAGAAACTGTTAAAGCCGATGGATAGGAAACAACATGAGAGTTTCAATTGCAAGTAAAAATATATACCTGAAGCCAATCAGATGAATCCATGCAAACTTGCATTGAAGTAAGACCAATTAACCAAAGCCAACTACAAGGAAAAGAACACACAAAAGATCCCAATTACAATCCTTTCGATCTCTTCAGAGTTCAAAGACACTTCATTTATCACTCCTATAAGCTATAGCACTCATCAACTTGTGTGTAAATGACGAGTCTGTGTTGTTGAAAAGAGAGAAGAGAATGGAAGAGAAGGGAAGAGAGTGAGTGAGAGAATGGAATTGTCTGGTAGAGAGGAGGAGGGGGGTGGTGGTGAATAAGAAGGAAGAAAAAGGCAGCTTGTTATGTAGAGAGTAGCTGCTGTTTTTCAGCTACGGTCCCTACATACAGCGTCGGTGGGCAACATTCGTGTGGGCCCCTACTGTGTCTGATCAATGTTTGGGACACTGGACCCACATCTTACCTCAGCTTGACTAAAACACCTCGACTGAAATCGGACGGACTTGGATTATCATTTATCTCCGCGCTGCTCCAACCACAGCCATTGGATTGCGATCCGGGTACGTCAGAGATCGCGGCGTAGTCGTCACAACTCGAAGCTAATGGGTCCAGGTTTTATTTTATTGATGGTGAAAGAAGCTTGGAGGGACGACAGACTATAAGATAGAGCGATAGAGAGAGTGAGAGAATAAATATTTTGGGGTTTCCGATAAAGAGAGAAAGCATAACGAAAGAGCACTCCACTTGCGGGCCCTGTCTGTGGACCCCACTCGCTCTCTCCTACAAGCAAAGGATAGATTCCTCCCACCACTCCCTTCTCACGTGCCGCCTCCTCCTCCTCCTCCCCCTACTACTACCGACTCTCTCACCACTACTGCCGTTTGTTAATATTGTCTGCACAGCCCCGGCTTCTCTCTTCCACACTCTGGATTTTTAACTTTTGATATGGTGATTATATATATTTATTTATTTTATTTAATTCCTATAATTGTATAGTTTAATACTGGAATTTTAAATGCTAAAATCACGATACTGCATATCCATAAATATTACTACTCTTTAATTCTGTGCCAAAAAGAAAAGAAAAGAAAAAGGATAATTTCTGACAGTGTAGAAATGAACTCAGAAAGTATAAAATGATAAAGCTTGAGGAAAATGTTCATCATTTTATTCAAGAAACCCAGTTTAAATATTCAAAAAAAAAAAAAAATTCCCAGCTAGCGGACATTTGTTGTTAAAACGCGAGAGAGACTACATCAAAACATAGGCGCGTTTAAGTTTAGGTCACAACGTACATGAGATCACGAGGGTGCTTTAGAGGGTGATTGCGTGAACTACACACTTGAGTCAATAGGGCCCCAAGTACACACTGTCAGGTGAATAAAGTGTCTGTGTTCGCTCTGTGTGTCCACATTCTTTCACCGTACAAACTGGCAATTTTTTCCTTCCTGCGAGGAGTGTGTATTACCTAGTTATCACTTCAAACATATTAGTCCACAAGAATAATCATCGTTACTTTCCATATATAATCATCGTTTTTTTTTTAGCCATCTCATCTGGTACAGAGTTAATTATCATCCCAATGATAACTATGCTTTACATTCTCTTGAAATGTTCACAGCAAAGGAAGCAATTTTCATGTGGTGTGCCAACCAAGCATGGGTTTTGAAAACAAAAGCAATTCTAGTTTGTTTGACACGGACTTGTTTTCAATAAGATATGACAGATTTTTAGCTAACCATGCATCCTCTAAGAAGCTAGTAATGCTGTGATACATGATGTTATTATGGATCCTATTACCTTGTTCTCTACATTTAAAATTTTTATAAAAAATTATTTTCTAATACACAAATTATTTTATGATCACAAATTACCAAACCAAAGACACCATAAGCATATATACGTGATTCTGCTTGTACATTGTAGTACTGGAAACAGTAGCTCGATCAGAGTGTAATAATGTGAACGGAGCTTAAGGTTGCTCTTTTGAAACCGTCAAAGAGATGATAAGGACTTAAAGTTCGTTTCGCCTACCACAAACATTAGTGGACACTAGTTGTTAATTGCATGTATATGTCGAAAGTGGACCAATAAGCAGTCATGTCTCAATCCCTAATATATAGCCCTGATGGTGACAAAAATGAATGTGAATTCACAGTTGCAGCACAATAGCAAGATATGTATATATCTTACTTCATGAATAAGGAACACCGTTTACGTCATGATGTCAATACCTATATCACGACTAGCTACACAGAAAGAAAATTAATGCATCTGTTTTTTTTTTTACAGTTAATGACAAGGCTCTTAGACATCGGCCATGCAAAGAATGATTTACTGTGAGTGCTTGGGCATGATTATATTGGATGCTTAAATTAATGTATATTATATTGTGTTAGAGATATCTTTCTGTCCATAGCACATGCATGCCACGTACTAGTGGAACCGTTTCTAAAAGAAAAGCAGCTTATTGTGGCATTAATTTCAAACTGTCTCTATATTGATCAAGTAGTTTTCAAAATGAGCAAAATCTTCAGATTGAAGCCAAGTATATATGCTCTATAATTATGTAATTGCTGCTTTTACTTTTGTAGGGTTTTCCATGGCCCGTCAACTCCTACTTCGGATAAAAGTTATAGCCTACAATTTATACAAAAGTTTATTCTTTTTTTCAAATATTGAAATCTTCATTGATTCGATCTTGAACTTGATAATATATAAATTAACATACAAGAGAAAAAAATATATTGAAGGTGTAGTTTGAGTTTGTAACAGTTCAAATTTAAATGCATGAAAGGACGAGGATCGAATGGTTTCTAATTGGGTTTCCCTCTGATGTGGTCCTCCTTCTCATGATGTGGTCAAACAACCATAGACCTCGTAACGGGTGCAGTCAATCTGATGCTTTTGGCCCAACATCAAACGGGTGCGCCCCCACCATGATGAGTCTCTCTCTCTCTCTCCGATCCTTAAAGCTTTTTTGGGCCACGTGTATGGCAATGATGCATCGAACATTGTCTACGTGCCTGGTCCAGGGAGGAGCATGATTGCTCGCAAAAGTTTCGGATGATGACGCTGCTGCGTGTCTCTCTCTTGATCCAATATAGCGCTTCTTTATTTGGCAATAACAGCTACTAAAGTTGTGTGTTCAATAGTGTGAACTAAACAAACTATAGAAACTGTTGAGATTATCTAAGTTTGTCGGAATTCTGGTCCATGATCGATTTCGATCCGTCGATATCTCCCCGTGCATGTGAAAGATTACGTGTGACAGATAAGGCCAGTAGATTTGGTTGGCAGTGTTGCTTTTTTGTTTTTGCTTACGTGGGCAGTCAAGACCACAAACGATATCTTCTCGTAATTTAAACCACTTAAACCTTAATTAAAGAGCGTGTAACACACAACGTATAGCAAAATTAGAACGTGATGTCTACTCTCTGGAGATTCAATTTTTATTTGCTTTTGATTATAAATTGTTTTACTCATCAAGTGGGCAATGAAGTCTCAGCACTTGTCGCGCAACACACAGGCGTATAGCGCGCATGCGCGACACCTCCAACGATGACTGCGGCCAGTGGTGGTGTGTGTACAATTACAAATAAAGTCGCAACAAATATTCCATACCCAGAATTCTGATACACTAAATCTGATGGGTCGGTGGACAGGATCTTCGACCCCACTATATTTAATTAAACTCGTATTTCTTTGCCTTGGTTTCTTTCTATCTCGGCAAGTTTGATAAGAACTCCTGTTATTTTGCTATACAAAAATACAGGTCATTTGGGTCCCATGATTGCACACAGAAACCGACCATGCATCGCTCTTTTGTTGTCCATTGGCATCACCACTTTGAATCCACAATATTTTGTCATTTCTGGCAATGGCCTTACTAGAAATTTCTTGGAACTTTGAAGCTTTCACGAAGTTGCCGAAATGTAACTAAAAAGAAGGCTTACGTTACTAAAAAAAAAAGGGATTGAGTTAAGATAACACGGCTATGAATATGAATCGATTTTAACAGATTGAGATTGTGAGTTTTGATATAATTAATTAACTGAATTGTGATCGGTGCATACAACATGACACTATCAACAATCGAAACAAGAACATCAAACGAATTTAACATATTAAAAGTTGTAAATTTTAATATATGCTAAATAAACAAATTGAGTTTGATTGAACACGACTACACAATATAATAATAACATGAAACTGACACTATTGAGCTCAAGTACTATTACTTAGAAATTTATCAAAACCTATCAAATTAAACATTATATATATATATATTTTTTAATATAAAATATGTAGAGTTGAATCCCTATTTCAATTATAAAAGATGATGTGCTTCTCAACAGAGATTTCAATTTAGTAGTCCAAATGCTTTACAAAGTGTTATCTGTGTGTAAAGACAACTGATCAGCTATGTGGTCCAAAACAATGTGGGCGGCAGTGGGGTCTTGTTTGAGTTTGACACAAATTTATCTCGAGGATATATAATGTCCAATGCTGCTGTTAAACGTGGTCAAGGTTCAATTATATTCCATTAACAATAATCTATTCTAGTTATATGACAACAGGGACACGACTTCATTGTTTCCTAATTGAAAAACTGCTCAGTCAATAAAATCTCCATTAAGGATAATCAAATCAAGACTGACTAAAATTTTATACATGTGTAAGGAATTAATTAGTGGAATTAATTTTATTGCTTATTTAATTCGATAATATTTTAAATTCGAATTATTATAATATAATTAGTATATAAAAAAATATATAAAAAAAATGTAAATAGCGTGATTGTAGTAATCACTGCACATTTTGGGTCCACCCCATGAATTTGGCCCTTTGAGCAACGTGTAACACACGTTGTTGGCGGCTTCAAACCTTTATATAACATGAATGATTGATTATGGTTTCGCATGTTTTGTTGTACGGATCAAATTTGGGTACCAATTTAATTAGGATTCTGATTTAACTTTTGGATAAGAACGTTGGACTACTACCGCGATTTGATTTCGTCATTTTATGTTAAATGGATCGACCACATGATCTGTATGAATTGTAATTAACGGGTTGCACGTGTGATATGAATAGTGATGTTAAAGACAAAATTATTCAATGTGTTCTCAGCTTGATATTGACCGTGGTCTGAGAAGATGATTGTCAGGGATGGGTGTATACTTGGGGTAGTTTGGAAAGCAAATTTTTTTTTAAGTTTGATTAATATTTTTAAATGAAAATTAAGTACTACATCATTAAACGACTAAACAATATTTAGTTTTAATTAAGGAATAGTTTTCTAAAACTTAGCACAACTAAGTACGGTTACATATATCAAAGTTGATTATGTGTGAATCATGCCATCAATAGTTTATACAAAAGCATATCCAATTAATGATTCTGATCTTGTATCACTATTTTACGTAACAAGATTTGTAAGATCATGGTGTGTAATATTTAATTTAAGGATGATGCAACGAAGAATAGTTTATTGAACCCTAGAATAGCGATCTGATCTCCATTTTTGGAAAAGAAAAAGCTCAATAGATCATTGCTAGAAGGAATGGCAATAGAGGACTTTTTTTTTAGATCAAATTAGGAGAGAAACTTCGGTGCATATAATTTGAGTAGACGGTTGCCAACTTATATTATATGATGTGATTAGAATGTAAGATATATAGATTTCTCTTAATTTAGACAAACAAATTAAGTAATTTACTAAAATATAATGATAAAAAAAAAAAATCACATGCTACTTTATATTTTATGTATAAAGATATAGAAGTGCCTTAAATGAATAAATTCATCGACCTTTTTTTATATATACCATTTGCCGTACGATGACTCAAACCTGTAAGGTTGCCATGCTGAGCCAAGTAATATTTACCATTAAATCACATTGCAGGCTGACTTGCCAGTATAAATTTATTGTTTTAAGAGCAAATGCATTGTCTAAAAATTTGATCGAACGATATAACAAGATTTATAATTGTCATATAAATTACGAGACCATGTAATAATTACAAATAAATTTGCTCTATTAGTTGGGATAAACATTTTAACACATTAAAATAACTTCACCAGTATGTTTTTTAAATATCCATAAATAGTTTTGAGGTCAAATTTACGCAAACAAGGTTGAATATTATGTTATTACATTATTTAATAAGGACTAGAAGATGAAATAAACCATCTTTATAATTTTAATTAAATCAATCTATAATTGTTTTTTCTTTAGTACAAAGGATGGCTCAATGCCCAGCAAACACCAAAAAAAACAAGAAACTAAGAATCAGATATTTGTCTAGCCATAACTAGGCCCTTAACATCATCAGAAAAAAGATTAAAAACCTCATTTTTGACTACGAAACTAGTAAGATGGAGCTACGGCACTACAACCTACAAAAATAGAGAAACCGTGACTGGTAGGGACACTTGGGACATCAGGTGGTGCCGGCCAAGTACGCTCGGACGGTCAAGTTAGTAAACTGTAGGCGAATAGAGTAAAGGATGTAAAGAGGGTAAGTAGAGATACTTAATGGATATAATACACTCAACCGTCGATAATTGGAGGTACAGAGGCGTAATGGTCGGAGTTAGGAAATCGCTTGATAGGGGAATATCGAGAATCGCACCGATGTCATAAACTTGCCTTTTGAGTTTTCAGAATGCTCAGAGTCTCCTCAAAGTGTCAAAATTATAAACCCTCACTACGCCGTGAGGGTTGTCTTTTATAGTGTATGATCAACCCGTTAAAAGGTGGATCACCCTACCTGATTCTTAAGCCAAGGTCAAAGAGGATTTGATTGCTTCATTGATTAGGTCTATTAGACTTCAAATATAAAGTCTGGTGGCTTCGTGGGTTCAAGTCTTGGGCTTGGGCCATATAAATACTTTGAGCTGGGCCTTTATGAATATGAGGCCTTCATGAGCATATATTTCAGAGGACTTGGGTCTTGGGCTTGTTTGATATATGACAATACATATCCCCTTGGGCCTTTGTATATGCTAGGCTTAAGTTCTTGGGCTTTAAGACTGTTTTTTTTTTCACTACAATTTGCCCCCAAACTTCTTGTCTTAAGCCAATTGTTCACTTCAAGGTGTTTGACACGTTAAGTCGACCATGTCGATTGAGTTTTCTAAGTAGAGCTGACCTTCAATTTTTGGACTTAAGGTGAGTCAATGGTATGGTCGTTTGACAAATTTAGCATGTCCTTGAACAGTGATGGTCGAGCAACCATTCATGTAATCTAAATGGTAGCGGTCGAGCGACTATTCATGTACTTTGGATGGTAATGGTCGAACGACCTTTATATTTTAGAAGGCAAATGATTGTTCAAATCCACTTTAGTTGAGTGTATCGAGTTAGAATGTCAACCCTTCTACCTGTGCAGGTGTATGCATGTCAGTACTTGGTCGAGTAGCACGATACTAGTAATTATTCAGATATCATAATGCACGTGGTTCAACTAGGCAACGTAGATGATTTGAAGTTTTGTGGGCCAAGACACGATTCGACCATGGTCGTGTACCCGTGTTATATAAAAGTTGACACTCATTTGAGTCAGCGTTTGACTCGACAATGTCCAGTTGGAACCTATAAGTCTTTTGGATTTTGACTGTGTTGAGTAAGAAATTCGAAGTTTAGTTGAACTGATATATGACTTGACCATGTCGAGTAGGAATCTTGCATTTAGTCAAGCCAACATATGGCTTGACAATGTCAAGTAAGGAGTAGAGCTTTGTTTGAGCTTGTATTTACTCTCATACGGGTCGACCATGGCGTTTGACCATGTATTTGCTTTATAGGGTTCTTGTGGACTAATTGTTGGCTTGCTTGACAGTAGAACTTTGCAATCATTACGTTGTATGGGGAAGATGCAAGACCTTTCGTGTTTCGAGCTGATGATTGGGTGACATATAACTAATGTTCCTTTTATATTTCTTACTTGCGTTTCTCTCTCCTCAATTTCATTTCCAGTCTTCTCTTTTTCCTCAAGCTTTTCTCTCACCAGTTTTAGCAAGTTCTACTCCACTTTTTCATTTTCCGACGACCATTCGAGGTTTTTTAAGTGATTTCTTGGCGTTTTCCAGTTATTGACTTTGATTCCTTCCTTCTTTTGGTAAGCTTCGTTGTTTTTTTGTCTTGTTGATCTTTTGGTTTCAACTGTTCTTGCATGTTACTGAGTTTTTACTTTCTTGTTCTTGAAAAAAATGAGAAAAGTTCTCTGTTAGATCTTGATTATGACCAAAAAATGTTTACTATAACTGTTTGTTAACCACGTTGACTCGACTGGTCAAGTGGTCGTACGACATTATGTAAGTCATTTGCTTGTATAGTCGAGTATAGAGGTATGAGATTGACTTGTAGTTATATCATGATCACCTTTCAATCAACTTGTCTAGTGTAGGATAGTAATAACCACTTAGGTGTCGAGTGAGCTGGTCGACTTCATTGCTTATACTAACTAAGTGTTATGTTTGGTCGACAGCCCCTGTAGAGATATTGTCAAGTCGAAAAGAGGATAGTAGCCCTAATTATCTGGTCACGAACATGTCGAAAGGGTGGACCTGTCTTTAGAAACTTGGGAAGTGTCGATAGGTCAAGAGGGGAAGCATTGGTTGTTGGGCTCGTGTAGAACCATAGATTAAAGGATTAAGGCGTCCGTGGTCATTGTATGAGGGGCCACAGACAGTGGTGGTCGCGGCAGCTAGTGGAGTGATAGTCGAATGACCAAGTGAGTCGAAGACAAAGGCTAGAGCATTAAGAGACCTTCCTCAAGGGCCAAGTAGACCTTTAGGGGTTCCTTCTATCGATCCCTCTAGTAGACTTATCGATGCCGATTTGGGTTCGGATTAGGTTAGTTATGGGATACTCAAGGGGGTCGAGCTCAGGGTCCCTTTAAAGGAGAAGCAGTCCAAATTGGGACATCCCTGAATGGACTTGCTTCTGTGAGTACCTCTTCTTGAATCCACCCATCACTTATGCTACATGCTCTCCACCTACTTGGATTGGGTCGAGGTCGCTAGCTGTTATGTTGTGGTCTTCTAGTCAAACGGTTTAGTAGGGTAAAGTATGTGCAACTTGGTCGAGTGAGGTATATGGGAAGCTGATGGGTTCCCATATGGTCGAGTGGTCGAGAGGTAGTGAACCTTGCTATGAAGCGCTTGGTTTTCGGCTCAAACCATTTGGTTCTCGGCTCAAACCATTTAGTCCTCCTCTTCGAGAGTTTGGAGCATTTGAGTGTTCTCATGCATCTAGTGAAGGGAGTTTTAGAAAAAAAATTTTTGATTATCGTATAACACGCGAAATTGGGTTTCAAAATTTTTTCTTATATTGAAAACCTTTTTCAATCAGGAACGAGTTCCTGTATATACGCAGAAAAAGACTTTAGAAACTACATACCTTTTTCTTGATTTTCTTTTTCAGATTCTTCGATCTATCACCAGATTTTTCGAGCTATGACCCGCGGTTTGACAACGTGTGTGTGGGCACGTCACGGCAAGAGATAGAGGTCACGTGAAAAGAACGCTGGCCGAATCCTGCAAAAGAAGGGAGAGTCAGAAAAAACTTTTTTTTTTCTCTCTTTGGTGGCCGAACTCTCTTTCTTTTTCACTTGTGTGCTAGGTTCGGTTTTTTTCTAACTATATACACTTATATAGTAGTCCTTTAGGGTTTTAATTTGACCAAGTCAAAATAGGATTCTAAATCCTATTTATTTTTAGTCTCCCTAAAGACTTGAACCTGTGACCTTTTGGACTATTAAAATAATCTAATTATTTTAATTCTTTTGTCCTAGTCATTATTTAATCACATGACCTCATATTTAATAAATAGAATTCATAATTCATAATTATTAATTTCTATTATTTTATTAAATATTTAATTAATTAAATAATCACATTATTTTATTATTCTCTTTTATTTAAATCGCATTACTTTCGTAACACTATTAATTGGACCATCCAATTAATCTACCGTGACCCTCGTTACCAACAACCATAATGGCTAGTAAGGGGACCTAATGGACCCACAGTTTTGAGCTCCAATAATACTTAGTAATATTAATTAAAACTCTTTAATTAATATTTCACAATTATTAACCTCGGAGTTATTCCACTAAAAACCGAGGCTGCACTCTCAGAACTGTAGACGTGTTTATACAATCTGAAGTCTCAGTGTCTATTGATATAGCTAATTGCATATAGTGTGATCCTCCACAAATAGTTTGTAACTAGAGTTTGATCATAAAGTCTGTTATACCCCTCTAGAAATATCTTTTCCTTTAAGTACCATTGATTCTCTAATGAACAATTAAATCCTGTCTTCCTCACGGAAGAAGAAGAGCGCTCATAATCGTTCAAGCCCCGAATCAACCCTTAAGGGAACTACTCATCTACTTCAATCAAGAAGGAGTGGATTTCACTATTGTGTTCAAACCTTCCCAGCCACAAGCCAAACCGCAGCTCCAAGATACGGAGGTATTGGTCGAGATTCTCATCAACCTCACTCATGGTAAATCAAAAGCCACATTTAACCTAAAGGAGTCGATAAGACACTCGGGATTAAGATCACCTATAAATAGCCATCGTTTATCGATTATATATGAATCTCATCTACTAACGGATCTTAGTGAGAGATTCATATAAATTGTGGCCCAGTCCTATGATCTCATCATATAAGGTGCCTCCATTCTCATGTCAACTACATGAGCGGTCTAGGATAAGACCACCGTACTTTACAAAATGGACCGCAGCAGTAGATCAATCACAAATAAAGTATCCAGCTTTGTTCGCTCTCTACGGACTCTTTAGATTGCACGTCTTAAAATGATTCCTCTCTGTATATGACCATCATATACTCATTATGAGATTACATCTTGCAATCTAGGATGTTCTTGCACAATACGAATGTATTACTGAATATAATACATTTGTAAATTTGAATGATAATGTAACATCCCGGATTTCGGGTAATTAATGTTATATATGTGAAATAAATTTTACTATTTGAGGGGGCTGAAAATGTAATTAATTGTAACGCCCCAAAATTTTCCGTAATTATGACAAGTATATTAGTTTTATGGTGCATTTGGATGATAATGAGTCCAATTGAATATTGGTGAAGTCAATTTGGTAATTGGATAAGTATGGAATATTTTTGGAATAATTATTGAGATGGAATGTGATTATGAATCAATTTGTGCCATTGGAGAATTTTAAGAAGTTCAAGGGAGCATATGGTAATTTAGAAGATATTTGTATATGTATGTGAGTATGTGTGTGAGTGTTTACACACAAGAAAAATCTATTAAAAAAAAACAAA